>CAJNDT010001224.1:540000-826300 GCA_905221615.1 Symbiodinium sp. CCMP2592 | reverse complement strand
AGGAGCTGATTTGATACTGCATCTTCAAAGCTGAAGTATGCGCGCACCCAATGCAGTGTCCAGGATACCCGTTTCCGGTCGGCTTGAAGAAGGCTTGTGCGTAGCACTCAGCCAACTTCATTGCTTCACATCCAGAGCAATAGAACGTTCTCCCTTTGACATAACCAGTGTTCGGGGCCGCATAGGTGTCGATCCTGAACCAGTAGTGCCTGTTGTCGTAGTAGGCCTCGGGAACGGTCATGGCGATGTCAAAATCCTGCCAGGTGACTGTGGACGATTCAGCGACCGTGTCACCCTGGGCACCCGACCTGATCTGTTTCTGCTGTTCCCCCGTAAACCATGTCTGCGAAATCTTGGTGGACGTCTTGACTTCACTCTTGTCCTCCCAAATCTCGACAAGCGACGGGTGAGCGACTGAGTCGGTTCGGACAGTTTCGTCCCATGAGCGAACTTTCGATGCCTCAACCAAGCACGTGGATACCATCTTCTCGCAGAACAGCTGCTTCTCGTAGATAGCGAAGCCCAATTTGAACCTGACCCGATTGTCCGGTGCTGGCACCTTTTCGGCTGACAGTGTATGCACGCCTGATGACGCATGTTTCGCCTGGCTATACATTCTTGACCAAAACGAAGATCCATGAATCACCACACATGCTCGGGCTCGCAACTCCAGTTCAATATACATTCCCAGCGCGTGGAAGCCGTTGAACAAAGAAGCTTTCTGTCGAAGGTAATTGCTGGCTGCGCCTACGAACCGTAAGTCATGATTGATGTTGACAATTGGAGGGCGCGTGGTACGCTTCCCTGCCGCAATGATAGGGTCAACGTACGTGACCTTGAGCTGTCGCTGCAAGTCAGAACGAATTGCTGCTTCGTCTCCGACCTCACTCATCGGAAATGATATGTTCTCGATGAGGATCGCCTGGAGAGACAGATGGTAATGCAACGTGACGGTTGCAAGCTGCTCTTCAGTCAAGCCATCCAATGTCTCATTCACAGATTCCAACGATCCCTTTGCGACTTGGAAGTTGTAGTTGGCACCTGCGGTGATCGACGGGCTCACAATGTAGATCTCACTCCATCCATGCATGACGAGATTCTCTCTCACTGTATGCGATGACCCTCTGGTCCTTGCGACCATGTCAAAGTCTTGGACGAGGATTGTGCATTGAGAGCGCATAGTCGCGGCATCAGGCTTGCCACCCATACCCAAACTATTGCGAACTCCGTTCAGCGTGTTCATGGTATTGATCCTTGCTTCTGCCGGAATTTCATCGTTGTCGACAAGATCGCTGTCTGCCTCGATCATCACTGCCGAGGTAAGCATTGGAGGAGAAGGAAGATGCACGCACGACACCAATGTCAATGCATGGTACAGCCGTGAATACATCCGTAACCACATCTTCGTGCTCAGCTTCACGTAGACCTTCAGGTTGAGACCCTTGTCGTCACTTTGAGAGACGGAACGAATCCTTGCCAAGTAGGTCACCAGTCTTCTGACGTAATGCTGAATTGGTGTGGTCCCCACGTCGTGGTTGGCCACGAACTTTGGTGTCTCATCAATGGTAGGTGGGTACTCGTCTTGATCACGGGTCGTCGCCAGCAAGCTCGAGCGACAGCCCTTTTCATCGATGTTGACGTAATGGTACCAACTTTCCTGAGCGCCAGCGGGGATTGGAGCTTCCTCCCATGTCGGTTGCGATGGTTCTTCTTCCGGTTGCGAAGTCGGTGGTTGTGGAGGAGGTGCCGCAGTAGATGATGACGCCGATGCCGTTGCCTCGTCCGTCCTTGCCCTCTTTGGTCCGTGGCTAGGGGTAGCTCGAGGCTCGGTAGCGGATCCTTGTGGTTGTCCCGGCGTTCTCCCATGCTCAGGGTGCACGATTCCTTCCGGTTCGAGGTTGCTTGCCGTAGGCATCGCCACCCTCCCCGTTGAGTACACCCAGCTAGGATGCCGTTGAAGATTGGGCGGAAATAGACCATCATCTTGCATAAGCGGTCTTGGTGCCCCCATCTGTTGGAATTCTGCTTCCCATATGCTCAACGTGGCGCGTTTGGTAGAGCAGTCGACCACATACCCAGATTCCACTCCGCATTGATTCCAGGTGTAGCTACGGAACGCATCCGGCAATTGGAAGCCGTTCCTGTCTTGATCTGCACATACAGCATCCACGTGGTGCTGGAGGAAAGAGTACGTGGTGTAGTCGGAATCAGGGAGCACATCATTGGACCATCTGTAATGCGGGTGTCCAGTGTCTGGATCAACCCATGATACGTAGGAATGAAGCACGTGGAGACAGACACTGAACGCCTGGAGCGAGTTCATCGCAAAGGCGAGCGGGTGTCCCATGCCTTGAGGCATTGTGCGCATCATCAGGGCCAGCTGGTGAACGTTGAGTGGCGTAGCGCCATCGTTGCTCGCTGCACATTCCTGGTTGTAGGTCCGTAGTCCATGTCCAGTGTGTTTTGCGAACATGTACATCAGCTTGCACACCCTACATAACGTAGGCTCCGCCAACAGGTCTGATTGGTCAGGTGCTCTACCCGACATAGGCAACTGGTGGTAGTAGTCCTGATTCACCGTATACCATTGTTGAATTCTCGTGTCTGTCACAGTCTGGTAGGGCGTCTCAACGGAGTTGATGAGAACGGCGAGGTTGTAGTACCCGTCCGCACTAACGATGTTCCTCGTGGCAGTGTTCAAGTCGAACCGAACTTGCTTTCGTTCTTGTTCCAGTTCAACCACAGCCAACTTTGCATCATCGCGGATCACTTCCTCATCCACCATGAACCTGGTGATGGCATTGAACTTCCCCTCGTAGTCAGCAACAATGTGTTTGAGACCTCCACCAAACTTGGTGACCATGGCGAGTATCTCCCCATAGGGTTTGTCCATGTACTCCTCAGGAGCAGCAAACAAGCAAGCTTTGAGGATTTCTCGGACCCGAATGGAAAGATCTCCTCCTGACGACAGATTTGCACACGTGAACAGCAAGACCAATGGAGGTGCTTTGAAAGCTGCCCATGTGCGAATGAGATCATTGTCGACCACTTTGTCTTTCGTAATCTTCGGCGGGAGCGAGACGCTCTGCGACGCATCCCCAGAATACATCTCCAGGAACTTGTGAAACTTCAGAAACGTTCGCATCATCCAACCAGACGGGAAAACTTCTTCGTGGTCCACTCCTTCGAAGGCCAGCTCGTAGGCATTGTAGCTTTCAGCCATGGCTCGGGTTTCGGTCCTTCCTCCGTAGGAGGGAAGTCCCTACACCCTACTCGACTTCACGGTTCCGGGTTCTCCGTAAGAGGCACCCTTCCCCGATCCGTCTGGTCAGACCTTAGTTGTTCCTTAGTTGGGGCTGTCTATTAGCCCCTTCATCAGCGTCTACACACTGATGTTGCTGCCATGCAATGTCCTCAGATTCATGTGCAACATGACTGACACTGACATGAGCTCGAACAAGGCTGCGAACATTCCTCGCAATTGACCGCCATGAGACATCAATGCGCTGCAACAAACTGTTCTTCGAGTCATGGTCCAAGCAATCATTCAGTCTCATCACCAAACGGTCCGCTTCAGGCATGTTAGAGAACATGATCCTGCGTCCACCACCATCGCCATCAGCACCAACATGATCATCAACCTTAACCTTCGTCACCTTGCCACTTGAAACAAGAGCATGCAACTCTGGCCAAGACCAACATGAGCATGAAGAAGGCATGTCAAGCGAAAAATAGACGTCGGAAAATTCCGCACACTTCTTCAGCAGGCGTTTGAGAGATTTCAAGACACTTCTGAAAACCTTGTACTTCCCACCAGAACGTTTTTCACCCCCCACGCAAGCCCCTTCACTACTTCCAGGACCAGCACCTGATCGCAAAAGCGATGCCACGAATAGCACAGGTGTGCGCAGGTCGTTCCGGCACGCATCCTTCATCATACCGATAAGGTTGTCCTCATCGGCTTTGGAGCTGATCAGCTCCTTGCAAGTTATGCGAGAGCAACCCTTAGTGGACTTAGGTACGGCGTAGCCGTTACCCAAGCCACAGAGGTCAACAATCATGCGGTCTGGCTTCCGTCCACCAGCCTTCGACGGCATGGCTACCAATCTCCCATCGCCAGTTGCCTGAAATTTCAAGGCTTTAAGCAATCTTCTGGAGATTTGGCTAGTCAACTCGCATTTATCAGATCGATCCTTAGCGTCCGAATCAGTCATGTGCAAATGTTTGGACGAGCACACATCAGACGACTTAGGATGCAACGCGACGTTTGCGGCAATGTACTCCCATTCATCCTTGCAGTAGCCGAGCTCAACGGCGGTTCCAGGAGACACAGGATCCCGAAAGGTATAACGCTGCCCGTGAGTGCATCCTTGGATCTTGATGCTCTTCCACATGGCATCTTCCTGAAGTCCCTTGTACTGCTTGGTTTCCTGGACTGGTACTCGAGGAGGTACTTCGATGATGATTTGGAACCCCCATGATGCCGCTCTGCGCGCAATTCTTTGGACGACCTCCCCCCATGGGTAGTCTGTCCGCAATTTGGCCCTTTCAGGGTTGTCAGCGATTTTCCGACTCAGCCACGAATTCTTGCCCAACACCCCTGCACCAATGAAGATTACGGAGTTAGGGTTGTCTTTCCTTGCTTCCACCACATCAAAGATGTAGGCGCACATGGCGTCGTCAACTTCTCGCCCCATACTCAGAACATTTACTTGCAGCCCAGGGTCGTAGTGAGAATCGGGAGCATGCTGGGCGATGCAATCCTTGCCTGGAGCATACTCATTCCACCAGTTCTCCTCATCGACTCCTATCAATGTCCATACCGTCACTGCCTTTGGAGCATCTTTGATAGTGATACGGTACTTCCACCGGCTGTAAGGATTCTTGTAAGCATGGACCAACCTTCCATCGTGGTCGAGGAATTGGATCACCAGACCCTCCTTGGGCTTGTTTTCGGCGAAATTGACCACGTGAGGCACAATTGCTCCATCATATCCTTGATATTCCCTTTTCTGTTCCGCCGCATCATGCCATACATCTTCGTACACCGACGACCATTGGTCATAACCAAATTGAGAGGCTTGACTTTTGGATTGGCCGTTGAAACAAAATCCCTGGTGCAATGTAAAGCCCTGGTACCCCCCATGGATGGCACGCGCCAGTGTGACAACCACCGCTCGCCATTTGGCGGGCAGGGCGCGCACATAAGACTGGCCTAGAGGCGGTTCAGGAGGAGGCAAAAACGGCGGTGCAAGGACGTCCGCAATAGCAGCGGGGCGCAAATGGCCCCGTACCGGATGGTACTGAAACACAGCACGCTCCACATAGCGATCGAACTTGCCCGGTGTATCACGGATAGCAGCACGATCCTCCATCTGGTGCCACTGCCCCTCGCGAAGAATCCAAGTCGACCGAAGGTAACGACCAGGCGGCAACGCGGAAGGCGGCCCCCGCAACATGCGCGGGAACTTGACAACCAGGATGGGGTCCACACTGTCATGTTCTTGCAAGCCTTCCTTACTCGACAATCCAGCGCGATACAACACCTGAGGGAGGATCGGCGTCTGCGTGTAAGGAAAACAAGGCACCTCGCTCTTGAACGAGTAGTGCTGCTGACCCTTCTCATCCGTGCTTTGGGTATGAGTAGGCCGCATCAGATCCATAATCTCTTGGGAGCCGATGAGATCCGGCGGAAAGATGTTGATGAGCTGACACGCATGTGTCCAGGACACGGAATCCTTGAACGACTTGGTGTGTATGTCCGCGGACATCTTGGCAGTGACCTCGTAGGCAAGAGAAACGTAACCTTCCTGAAAGATAGAATGCATCCATCCAATGCAGATACCGTGGGTACGTTCCAAGTGACGCATAGTCGGATTCTTGCCCGTGCGAATCACCCCGATCATGGTCTGGTTGTCGTCGTAGAAGACGAAGTTGGGGTCTTGCCCCCCAAGCTGCTGCCACAACGTGATAGCAGGCAATCCAAGACGTGACATGGCAAAGTCGGCCGCGACAATCTCGGCCTCAGGTGTGGAATGACTCAAGCATCCCTGCCTTTTGCTAAGTCCCGCCAAGGGAAATCTTGTGTGAGAACCTTGAATGTGCAAGTGAGCACCGGAGGTAGATTTCAAACTTTCTCCACAACCTGCATAGTCCGCATCTGCAAACAGCCCGATGGACGAGTCCTCCAAGGAGTTCCCGACCCATCCAATCATCATGTGATGTTTGGACTGGTGCACATAGGCCATGAGATGATGAAGAAGAGCATCCTCCTTCTTGGTCAATTTCGTGATCTTGCGTGCGAGATTGTTGATACTGCGCAGAAGATCAAAGCGGCAAATGCGCGCGGCATAAAGCAATTTCATGAGAATGCTGGCTGCCTGCGGAGCAAGTGCGCCGCGATTGGCCTCGTTGATTTCCTCTTCCTCGGGCGCCTTGGGAATAGGTGGAGGCGGAACGAGCCGACCATCCTTATCAACAGGCATGGTGTGTCCACACCACGTGCATCGATGGCTTTTACCTGACTGTGCCGGAGCGCGAGCTGGGTGATTCTTAGTCTCCTCAGCCGGACTCGGCGATGGTACCGTTTTGAATTTTGTCGGATCGAACCCAGTCACGTCGCAGTACTTCTTGACTGTCATGTCCAGGTACGTCTCCATGTCGTAGGTAACGGTCTGCACCTTCGTTTTGTCATGCAACGTTGCCTCGCCCTTGGAGATGCGACAACCCAGATACAAGCCCAGCGGCGTTTCTTCTTCCAATCGAAGTTCTTGGCGCAGCATGTCCCAACCCTTGGGTAGATTCTCTTTGGGTCCTGCCATCTTGAGATCATCCACGTAGATGACAAGTAAAAGCTTCATTTGTGGGTGGAAATACAATGATGGCCATTCATCGCCAATCGGCTTGAATCCTACTTTCTGTACCGCGGTGTGGCAATGTTGTTCCCACATGGTTCCTGCGTCAGGATGTCCATATAGAGCTTTGATCAGGCGACATACCGGCCTACGGAATTTGTGCCGTTTCGCAGATGGATGCCAGGCTTCATCGGGCAGTTCAACCCAACATGGAGTGCCCGATAATCTAGCCTGAATGTATGCTTGGATAGCATCCGCCATCTGGACATCGTTGCCAGGAAGACATCCGTAATAATCTGCCCATCGTGAGGCGTCAAACGTAGCCGGGGAATTCCCCAAATCCTGAAACAATGCGGCTTCCATATTCTGGTCTTTGACCTGATCACCGAGTAGTACACCTCGCCCCTTGAACTTCCTGGCAGGATCGTCCTCTTTGAGCTGATAGTTCTTCTCGTATATCAGTCCATGTACTCGCGCCATGTGTACTTTCTCACCTTTCTTCTTTGCCTCAGCGACGACGTCGTCATATTCACGCGTAGTTGAGAAGTCAAACACTTCTTGGTCCCACAATCCCTTCCATTCTTTCATGAAAGCTTCCATGGCCTTGGGATTGTTGATCATCTCTTTGCGTGTGACGGGTCGAGTGACCATGGCATTGAAGCACGATCCTCCTGCATGATTCTTTTCCCGATGTACGTTTCTGTGAGAAGTCGTACACGGCATAGAAGGAATCCAGTTGTCATCCATGACCATATGCGCCGGAACGGCCGGCACGACATCTGCCAAGAATTGTTCCTGTGTATATTGATCCACATAGGACTGTGCCCATGACCAACCATCGTCGTCATCAACGGACACGTTGAGTTGCAGATCAATTTCTTCACACGGGACAATCTTGGGAAAGATCATGTTGTCCAAAATCTTGGTGACTATCTTCTTTCCTATCACAGCCTTCTTCCGGTCTTTCTTGGCAACTCGAGCTTTGTCTCGCTTTTCTTTCTTATATGCTGCCTTCTTCTCCGCTTCGCTCATCTTCTTCCATGCTTCCGGAGAATAAGAATGGATAGGTCGCCGTGTAGGAAGAGTTCGTCGACCATCACTTCGGATCTTGTACGGAACTCCCCTTTTGTCGATCTTGCAAGCTTCACCGTCATCGGTAAGATATACAATGCCGTCTCCTTTCTTCCCCGTACTCCAATGTTCAATCTCCTCGGGAGCCAACTTCTTTTCTTTCAAGATCTTGATAATCTCTCCAGGTTCTTCGATGTCTCCTTCGGGGATGAGTCTACCGGTTGGACCGACTTCGCGGGGCGATCGTCGATCTTTCCCAGTGACCTTTGGTTCAGAAGGAGGCGGTGCTGCACGTAGACCCAGCTCTTCGTCTAGTTCTTCGAGTCTTTTGTCTCCTATGGCATCAATAGCTTCATGTTCTGCTGACTTGAAGACTTCGCCGAGCGGCTCCGTCTCTATGTCAGATGGATCTATGTCCTGTAAGTCAGGATCTTCTCCGGGATCCGGTGGAGGAAGAAGTCCATTTGGATCATCGTCATCCCCGTCGCCACCATTTCCTCCAGGCGGACCGTCACCACCGTCATCGACGTCTTTTATCTCCTTGCCAGCGAGGTCAACGTTGTCCCTGAGTCCCTCAATGGTTGAATTCATCCTTTCGTACTCGGCTTTCAGGGGAAACGTTATCTCCTCTGGGAAGTAGATAACTTCTGTCTCGTACGGTCTCATCAACTTCCTGGGAACAGATGCGTCCATCGACAAGTTCGCGTTGGCAAATTCCTTCATATCCCAAACGCGATACTTCTTGGACCACCTTGACCAGCAGTGATGATGTATCCGGCAAAAATGCCTGGAATCCCCTTTGGATCGAATTTGTTGCCATATGTCTTCGGCCTTGTGTCCGTCGGCTTGAAGAAGACTTTGGCACCAAAGGGTATGGCTTTTCCCTCGAAGTCCTTTCCAGTCATTCGCTTCCATGCTGAATCACCATCGCCCTCCACGTCTTCAACGTTGAGGTTCTGCATCACGCAATTAAGCGCAAAGGACCAGTATTGAGCGGGCAATCCGGCGTGTAGCATGGATGCTGCGACTGTGTTGATCACTTCTTGATTTGATCGTTCAGCGAGTGAATTGTTACTGGGTTTCCCTGGAAGGGAATGATCTATCACGATCTTCAACTGCGCCATAGCTGAATCGAACTCTGGTGCTTCATCACTGTACGCCATATGAATCTTGCGTCTTCCCATGAG
Organism: Symbiodinium sp. CCMP2592; assembly: GCA_905221615.1. Lineage (NCBI taxonomy): Eukaryota > Dinophyceae > Suessiales > Symbiodiniaceae > Symbiodinium > Symbiodinium sp. CCMP2592. The sequence continues at coordinate 817,188 of CAJNDT010001224.1, read as the reverse complement.
GCGTCTGATGGCCATGACGACTTCGTCAGTGCTCCTTGAAGCTGTGGGAATCGCTGCAATCATTTTGGTGGCGATGTCCCTGATGACTAGAACTTCACGTGCCCCGTCATCGAGTCCAATGCCTGCTTCGGCGGCCTTGCGCATGTCAAGGAAGTCGAACGTCACAAGATCTCCCCAGTGTTTGATCACACGTTGAAATGCACCTCGTTGTGTTCGCAAGTGCTTCATCTTCGCGCGTATGCACGATTCGCAATATGGATTGCGGTAGCGATGAGTACACAGATGTGCCAATGTCTTCGCTTCGGCTTTCAGTGTTCCGACTCTGGCCTTGCGGCTCGGCGCACCGTCGCCTTCCACATCAATGATCACCTCATCGTCACCATCCAATGGAATTTCACCCACTCCTTTTCCTTCGTCGTCGTCCGGAGGGCGTCCGGCCTCGGACTCTGGTACTTCTTCTATAGGAGGTTCTTGGGGTTCAGGATCAGGAGGTCGTTCGTGATCATCACCTTCTTCTTCTGCTTCGATCTCGCCCGGTGCAGCTTCAGCGGCAGCTGCGACGCTGACGTCAACATTGCCCGCTGTCAACGCACCCTTGAAGATTTCGGTGATCGCTTTGGCCTCCGGATCATCATGAACCAATGACTTGGAACTCCCGGCACGAACGTACGGGATGTCACCGTTCACGAACAGAGATATTCTCTTGCCCTGCGGGTTGATCATGAATGGTTCCCTTCCGGGAGGCCACACAAACCCGTAGTTGAAGTTCATACATCTCTTGCCTATGGAAAGCACCGACGGTGTGTCGTCCAACACATAAGCGTTGATCGGTTCCTCGAACGACTCAGTCTGGAAATTCGACACGAGATCGGTATCGGTGATTCCATTGGCTGTCTGAAATGATATGGGCTCTGGAGTCACGAGTGTCTCGAGACTGTGCTTCTCGATCTTCTTCTGAGATATGAGGTCATGACCACACCCAGTGTCCATGAGAAACTTGATCTTCTTCTTAAGGATGACTGGTTGAACCATGCATTTGAATAAGCCTTGATTGATGATCCGTTTGCTGTGTGCAGCATCGAGTTCGCGCTCAACGATGGAATCCTCACCGTCGTAGAACGAAACTTCTTCCACTCGAGACGTTCCTGGGATTCGTACGAATGAAACTCGATCTCCGCATTGATCATCATCGTCGTCAACCATGTCTCTCATGATCTGTGCCCTCAATCTCGCTTTGTGCTTGGCGAATTCCAAGCTCACGGCGCGATCCTCATCATTGATAAACGCTTCCATGTCGACGTACTTCACCTTCCGCTCTTTGTCTTTCTTCGATCGTCTAGGACACGAAGAAATGAACTTCACGTCATTGGCAAATGTCACATTGCGCTTTATCACTTTTCGGGTCGACGTAGTCGTTCCCGAGGATTCGTCATCTGTTGAACAATCCGAATCAGCGTCGCTGTCAACGGATGGACAATCTGACTCCTCCTCATCTTGTCTTGAAGATCGCTTCCATATAGCCGGAGCTGATGGATTCCACCTTCGACACAATCTGATGGCGGGTGCCGCAGGGAGTGCCTTGGCCTTGGCATTCGGCTTCGCTGGAGCTGCCTTCGCTTCGGATTTAGCTTTAGCTTTTGCCTTTGGTTCCGGAGCTGGGGTAGCTGCTGCCTCATGCTTGAAAGGACAATTCTCTCTTGAGCACGAGCCTGTGTTCTTGAACGAGTAGCATATCCTGTTTCCTCCTCCTCCAGATGGACTTGGAGTTCTCGTCCTCGGCGTGAAGGGTCGCTCTGGAGTCTTCTTCGAGTGACTGAATGGACACTTATCGCCATTTCGACACCCTGCATCTGTGAAATGGAACTTGCAGCGGATTTGCTTCTTGCTTTTGTCACCTCTGTTGTCCGCTGACTCACTCCTCGTCTTCTTCTTGGGCTTCGGCTTGGTCTTCGCATGACTCTTCGCTTTGCTTTGAGGTAGTACAGGTGTTGCTTTGTCCGGCTTGGTCGGCGAAGCCTTGACCTTTGCGGATGGAGCTGCGTTAGGCGTAGGTTTCTCGGGTACCTTGGCCGGTGCAGCAAGCAAATCCTTGCCCTCAAGCATCTGGCGCAAGCCAATTTGAGTCTGAGTGAGATTGGACTGTTCTCGCCTCCGCATGATGGTACGATCGATGATCTTCATCAGGTTGTCGTACGATCGATCTTCATGATTGTAGGGCAAGTGTTCGTAATGCATGCCCAAGTCCATTTTCATTGCGGGCGAGTCCTTGATCTTGCTGTACAAGCAATCACGGAGAGCTGTTTTGGATGGAATGTCCTCTGGTCTCATCCGTCCCAGAACTTCCAACCACGTCTGCTTGAACGTATGGAGCTTGTTGTCGCCTTGGTACTGGAGCTTCACCAAATACTCAAGAGTGATGATCATGTCAAGACGATCATGCGTTCGAAAACTTTCGTACATCATCGCGATGACTTGTCGTCCTTTGATGATCTTCACGTCAGGCCTGCTGATGTAATCGTTGGCCTTCCGGTTCACCTCGAGGTACAGGTCAGCTGATTTGTCACCACCGGCACGTAGCATTGCGACCATGGCGATCCCCAATTTGACGTCTATGCTCTTGAACTTCTTGTGTCCTGAATCATTCAATGCTTCGACATCAGGGAATGGGTTGAACGCTGGTGCCAGCCATAACATCCAGTCCTCATGATGTGGGTCGGCTGATGCCCCTAAGACATTGGCCGTGCACACGGATCGCCAGTTGTTGAGATGAGTGAGAGTAGGCCATGGAGGAACGGTCACTTTGTCGGCTTCCCTCCTGGAAATTCTCACCTCTGTGACTTCAGGATCCGCGTCTCCATCAGGATCACGCGCATGTGAGCCAGGATCCGATTCAGGTTTGCCCCCTCCGCCTTTCTTCTTGTCATCATCATCATCAGGCGGATCTGGAGGATCATACCCCGTGCCGGTACCTTCATCATGCTCGTCCTCTCCGTTCTCGTCGCCAGCTTCATCACCGTCATCGTCTCCATTGTTTTCCTGAATCGTTTCAGCGAATAATCTCCACTCATCACGATCAGCTCTGAGACGTTGTTCGGCTTTCTGAGCCTTGAGTACTTCACTTCGCAGATCAGCAATCTTCTCCTCGTACTGTTCCGCGATTTCTTTCTCGATCTGACGTCTTCTTGCTTCATGAATGGAATCGTCATAGGCAATGGGGGGACCAACGAGGTCGTTGCCCTTAGTAGATGCGGTGACACCGTCGATGCCAACAGGTCTTGAGGAGCTGGCCGATGCTGTGGACTTCGAACCCAACATCCCGCGATCCCCCAAGAGTTCGCGTAGCTGTCGATCACGCACGGCTGCCGCATCACTTTTCCCATGAAATCCGCTTGGTATGCCGAACAAAGTGGCTGCACTAGGCGTGGAACGCGCAAGTGCTGGGCTGCTAATACCTGGCACGTAGTGCTCGGGCATTGCATCCGCCACGATTGGCATTGAACTGCGGCCAGTGAAGAAGTTTCCACCGGTGAATGGAATTCCATCCATCACAAGGTTCTTGTCCTTGTCCGATTCCGAGAATGCGAACTTCTCTTTGGCGACTGGACTAACTTGACTTGGGGACCGTATTTCAGGGGATCGTACCTCATCTCCTACGGAAAATGCAGGCATTACTTCCTTTCCTACGTGCTCCCAGCCAGACTCAGTAGTCCTCGAAGACATGGGCATGCTCGAAGGTCGCGTCGCTCCTCCTTGATTGGAGTTTCGCGCTGCCTCCAATTCGCTGCGTGTCCTCGCTTGAAGATCTTCTTGTGCTTTGAGCGTTTTCCTGAGTTCACTCAGCTCGTCGTGCAAGGTAGGCAATGATCGCCTTGCATGATCTTCATTCTGATGAAGTCGTTCCTCTGCTTCTTGCATCCTCTTCACAGCCATTTTGCGGTACTCTTCCTCTTCACCAAGACGTTCGCGAAGCCGAAATCGTTCTTGTTCAATGGCTGCGCTGTTTCCAGCTAGCCCTTGGATCTCGTTCACAGCCCGCAACTCCTGGTTCTTGACCAAGTGGAATCGTTCCTGCATTGCTTGTAAGGCTTGTTCCGAACTTGCTGTGTTTGACCGGAGGACCAAGTTCTCTCTGGCGTGTTCATGAAGTTCATGAGTCAGACGCTCATACTCACGTGCCATAAGCTCACCATCGCCTTGCGCTCTTGCCTCCAACTGCACAAAGTTGGTGGCTGCCTCCGTGCGGAACACGTGTAGCTGTTGAGCTAACTCCTCGGCAACGGCATGTGCTTGACGTTGTTGAGCAGAGTTCTGTTCATCCATGCGAAACAAAGCTGTTTCATAGTCTCGCTTCATCTCCTGATTGACATTGTTGATGTGCCTCATGGCTAAGCATGCATGATCACGTTGTCGTTCCAATTCTTCAATGCGAATTCCAGATCCTTCATCTTCTTGTTGCATCTCCTTGATCTTGTCCATCAGGGTCTGGACGATTCCTTCGTATTCTTGCACCTGACTGCGATAGTACATCTGCTGTGCAAGGTTCGATGCTTCGAACTGTTGCGAAATCGTCAGTTCCTGGTAGGCATTCGGACCGTCAGCTATTGCAGGCGTGGCCACGGATGACGCATCACCACGCGCAGGAATCGTATCCAGAGTCATGTCCAGATCGTCAGTATCGCGTGGTTGATTGGTAACCATCCGATTCCAAGTCATGGACTTGTCACGCCCACGAGTAGCCGAAGTCCTCGATCGTGCTGAAGAGCTTCTCGAAGATGATGGTCTTGACTTCTTTTCCAAGGTCTTGACTCCTTTGTCCTTGGCCCTGGACGTAGTCCGAGGTGCCTGAAAACCAGACGCTTCGGCCCGTCGTTCTGAAGCCTTGCCCGTCCTCGAACCTGTGGATGTCGGACGTGAAGGCGTAGATGCTCTTGGTAGACTCTTTGCTTTCCCCTTGGGAACTGCCTTTGCAATGGCAAGCGCAGAAGATTGACCTTTGTCATCTTCCGTGGAGCTATCAACGGATTGCACCACTGTGTCATCAGCTGTTGACTCACCAACGGCTGGCGCTGCCACATCGGCACCGAAAGTCATTGTCGTATCTTGGCTTGATCCTGAGTTCATTGTGGTCGTAGTAGATCAAGTAGTCGTTGCTGTAGAAAGGCAGAGCCGCGTACGGCTGATAACCTGCGTGGGGGATTGATCTCGACTTGGTTGCTGCTCTCCCCACCAGAGCTGTAATGAATGTAGGTGTGGCTGGCTAGCACTCTCCACAGACTGGACCCTGTCTCTCCCTCTTACTTCCACACGTGCGATCCTATGCAGGCAGAACCGGCGGCCGTTCCTTTTGCACTCACTGCCGGCGGCGGTTCGTCTGTGCAACGGGATAGCTCTGATTGCTCAGGATAGAAGACACATATAGCACTTAGCTATGGGCATTGACTTGAGCCAAACGTTGCGTTGGCGGTCACATGGAAAGGTAAAGATGAGGGATGCGTAGCATGCCCCCTAGAGTCGAGGGACGCGTAGCGTGCCCCCTTCTCTTGCACTTTACACGGTCTTGCTCACAGCTCTTATAGTGACACCTTAGAACATGACAAGGCATCGCAGTCCGTTCGCAAAAACACCCCCAAAAAATACCAACCGACATCCTGAACCCTAAACCCTAAACCCTCCCAAAAAAAGATATTTAGGGTTCATGGTTTAGGGGTTTCGGGGTTTAGGGTTTAGGGTTTAGGATTTAGGGTTTAGGGTTTAGGAGCCTTCCAAGACCCTCCGTCTCCCCATCGCACGTCCCCCCGGCAGGTGCAGTCTTGCCACTGCGATGCGCAAAAGACCTAGGCTTCTTGGTGTAAATGTATGGGTTTTGGGAGGGACTTTAAGGGGGATCTTAGTGCTAATAAATTACTGCGAGGATCATTGGACTTAGTAAGTAGGGTTATAAGTGCCTTACCTTGGGTTATAAGTAATTATACCTATAGTTACCTTACTGATAACCCCAGTTACTAAGTCCCATGATCCTTTAAGTGGTCTGAGGTTGGAGGTTTCGTGTTGTGGGTTTTCAGTCGTACAATAGGAGGCAACGGGGGGAGGGGGGGGTCGGATCATGGGCTTCCAATTATTCCTACAGATCTAGAGTCCGTGCCGTAGACTTTTGGGCTAGAAAAGAAACATCTTGATCTCGCGGACCCTTGGCTCGAAATCAACTTCCGGGATGTCTAGGTGCGGGTTGATTTATGTCTTGGGAGTTCGGGGTTTAGGCATTGCTCAGGGTGTATTTTTCGGGATAGCAGGTCGAGGTGTCAAGACCTTGGGTTAAAGGACAAAAATTCAGAATTCAAGTTTTGGTGTTAGATTCTGGCTCCCTGAACCCCAAATAATACCTAAACCTTAAACTCCGTAAGCCTTCGGGTTCTTTCTGGAGGCTGCCTCACGACATGGCCGCAAGAAAAAAAGATCCTAGGGTGCCTGCCTTAGGGACCCCGAGAGCCCAGTCGAAACAAGGATGCCCAACCTCTCTGGAAGACTCCAAAATAAGCATAAGTTGTCCGTTCAAGAAGAAAGGTATCACCCTAAAACCCTAAACCCTAAACCCTAAACTCTGAACCCTTAACCCTTAACCCTAAACTCTAAACCCTAAACCCTTAACCCTAAACTCTGAACCTTAAACTCTAAACCCTAAACCCTTAACCCTAAACTCTGAACCCTTAACCCTTAACCCTAAACTCTAAACCCTAAACCCTTAACCCTAAACTCTGAACCCTTAACCCTAAACCTTAAACCCTACACCCTCAACCCTCAATCTCCCCTCAATTACTTGCCATTCTGTGGATATGGTCGCAGCCGAATTCTGCCAAGTAGGCCCCCATGCGAATGTGAAGACCCTTGAAAGATCAGGCTGCTGTCGGGGTCTGAAAGTCTTAAAGCTAATAAAGGGGCCATAATAAGTAGAATAAGGCTATAATATAGGGGCCGTAATAATTAGAATAAGGCTAATATAGGCACCTTAATAATTAGAATAAGGCTCTGGGGCCCAATGTACTATAGTTAGAGAATGGGACCTCGGCCTTTGGACCGACAGTGCCAAGTTTTGGGTTCAGGGATGTGAGCTTTCTTGGAGGATCATGGGACTTAGTAAGTAGAGTCCTTATGGGGTACCTTAAAGGGCTCAAAAAGAGATCTATAGGGTTTAGGGTTTAAGGATCATTGGACTTAGAAAGTAGGGTAATAAGTATCTTAACTTGGGTTAGAAGTAATTGTAACTATAGTTACCTTACTTACAACCCTAGTTACTAAGTCCCATGATCCTTTAAGTTCAGCTCCGGACACGTGCTTTTCTATAGAGTTAAGGACTAGGCAATGGATTTCCAAGACTTCAACTCCAAAGCCACACCGGCATTCACATCAACAACCCTGAATCCCTACCCCCCCTCTCTCAAAATGCCTCCTGAACCCACAAACCTGCAAGTCCCAAAGCCCCAAACTCTCTGAAACTCCCGATCCCAAACCTTTGGGGCCGGGACTAGAATAGGGTTTTGGGGGTATAATCTGCTATTGCTTGAATAGGGAGCTAAGGACTACATGACCATTACGTGTGTAGGATGTTGTACAGCAGGAGCTTTGCTTTGAGCCATGGTGGCCCACTGCCCCTTCTCTTCCTCTTGGGAGGCGTTGCTGGACACACCCTGCACATCGACAGTCATCCCTAACCCCCAAACTAAACCGGTTGCAGAATGTAGGATACAACCATTAGCTTAAGGTCTCCTGTGCAACTAAGGTTTAGAGGTGCAAGCTCCAGGCTCCAGGCCATTTCTGGCTTCAAGGTTTCAAAGGGGGTTACTTTGGGGCTTGAATACGAGTAGGGCTAGGCGTTGTAGATGAAAATACACTCAAATTCAGGAACACTAGGGCCCAAGCAGGCCCATTCACGAATGCTCCAAGCCATTGGGCGCTTGGATCTCTAGTGCCATGGCGAACATAGGCTTTGGGGGTGGGGCTCAGGGGTCTTTACGAACAAGCACAGGCTGCGAAGACTACAGCATGTTAGTAAGTAGGTGGTAAGTAGACTGAAAAGTACCCTACAAAAGGAACCCTAATTGGGGTTGTAGTACTTATAAGTCCCGAATGTCCCTAAAATAACCAGGCATAGTACTCTGTCAATGTTCGCAAGATCGATGTCAACGCCGTGCAGCCTACGTGTTATCTACAGGGTGTGCGAAGGGTGCACAGACTGCCGAAGAAAGTCATGGAGTCGCTAATGGTGTGCCACTTCTCTTTTCGGGACCAGGGCCAGCTGACATCTGAATGCGAGGCGCTTCAAATACGCGATACCAAAGACCCCCACAAAGATGCACTTAAGGGTTGAAGGGTTTCAGTTCAACTTGCCAACCCGGCCCTAAGCCCTAAGCTTCCTGCCCAGCTGCCTGCCGGTAAGACTCTGCATGTTGGGATCGACCTAGCTGCATGCAGGAAAGCTGGTCCTCGTCCTGGCAAGTAGGATGTATGTATGTGCATATATGTACCTATCTCTATATACACACGAAAATTGAAATATACATATACACACACTACAGTACAGATACTCTATTCTATTCTGTATTCATACATAGAGAGAGAGAGATAGAGAGAAAGAGAGAGAGAAAGAGAGAGAGAGAGAAAGAGAGAGAGAGAGAGATGGAGATCGTTGAGACTCGAACCATTATTCCCCAAATCCCTGAAGCGCTGCGGCCCAAAGGATCTTCTGCCTTACAACGCTACTCCGCTGGGACGTGAAAGGCGAGCTCAAGAGCAAAAACATAAAATCTGGGTTTAGGATTTAGGGTTAATGCCTCCACAACCCCGAAAACTCCAAGCCACACGCGGAACGTCCCCGCCTGACAAACGCCCAAACCCAACGGTTGGGGCTCAGGGCTCCGGGGCGTTACAAATTGGTTAGGGCTTGGGGGTGAGGTCCCGACTCCGTGATGACGAAAAACGCCAAGCCCAAGCTCCAATACCCAAGTCAAAATACCGAGAGCCTGAATCCTGAACCGAGAGGGCCCTAGCCCTCAACCAAACCCTGCCCCCAAAATACCTCCGGGCCCAGAGGAAGTGCATCCTGTTTACTAACCCTTCCATTGCAGCTTTGATCCCCGTCATCCCAGTCCTTCTTTGCAGACTCCGGGCCGTTGAATTCATGCTCCGGCACCCTGGGCATGACAAGAAGCTCAGGATTTAGAAATTCAAAGGGGAAAAGGAGGGACCCTTAATGGGGACCCCTACCCTATAATGGGCTATATAATGGGTATATAATAGCTATATTAAGGGTATATCCCTAAGGGTCCATATTAAGGGTCCCTCCTTTTACCCTTGGGAACATAGTGTTTGGGACTCTCGGGCTTTCAGGGCTGGTTTTGTTGGGGGTTGCGGGTTTAAGGGGATTTCGGGGGCTGCATTTTGTCGGTGCTTTCTTTGGCATCTATGCCTGTGGTTAGGGTTTCGGGATTCCGGGATTCAAGATCGAAGGTTTCCGGGGATCTGCAAAAAATCAAGGTCTATATAAACAGGGCTCATTCGGACGAGGGATTTTAAAATCGGGGACCGTAACATAGCACCCCAAATAGTAGGATCCTTATTATGACCAGGAACCCCTAACTTTCGGAAACTCTAAACCCTAAACCCTAGCACCCTTTATAGAACCCTTATAGTACCCTTATAGTCGCCCCTTTAAAGGAACCCTAAAATACCCCTAGTTTTCGGATTCAAGGCCTTGGGTTGAAGCGGCCGACCTGGAGACTCTCTGCAGCGGCCCAGGGCTCTTCGATTCAGGGCCCAGGTTTTTTTGGGCTTAGGGGTTTAGGTTTTTTTGGGTTTAGGGTTTAAGGTTTAGGGTTTAAGGGTTTAGGGTTTAAGGGTTTAGGGTTTAGGGTTTAGGGCTTTTTGGGGTTCAGGTCCTCTTCGATTGCGTTGCGTGCAGTGAGAAAGGGCTCAAGTCCGTGCAACCCCAGACGCATCCCCCAATGCCTCCTGTGAAAACCGGTGGCTGTTGAAGGGCCTAAGAGTACGGATCTCCCCGAGTGCCGAAATGTCAACACATCACAGCGGCCCGGTGATAGATCTTAAACTGAATCTAATCCTGTTGGCAAAACTCCGAGCCCCCGACGCCACCGCACAGCCGGCGAGGGCGCATGCAAGAGCGGCAAGACACCGCATTGCTCACGGGCGTTTTCCGCACCAAGGGGGGGAAGGATCAGAAGAGCCTTCCCCCCCAAACTTCCCCCACAACACCTGACCTTGTAGCCTGCTCATGCCTTCATACGAATTGCTTCTTCGCCGGAACAAGGGTAGAGCTACCTTGAAGAGGGGACGTGTCCCCTCTGAGCCGCGGTAAGCAGGCAAGGTTTCGGAGCGTTCGCAGGTAAGGTTTCGGCTTAGGGGGCGATTGAGCAGCGAATCCTCAACTTCGAAAAACCAACTTTCAGTCAACAGCCAAAGAGCTCTCAATCCAGAAATCCTGCACCAGCATCCCCAAACTCAGCTAATCCAGGCTTTAGGGTTTAGGGTTTAGGGTTTAGGGTTTAGCCAGGATTGGCTCAGAGCCCCTTCTTCCTGAAGGTCACTGGGCTTGGGAGGTTGTTTCGGCATCGAATTCCCAAATCCCTAAATCCCCACTCTGAGCTAAGACGCGAAGGCTCCAGGCCACTCTTGGCTAGGCCCTAAAACCTAAAAGCTTAACCCCGAACCCCAAACCCTAAACCCTAAACCTTTAACACCGAACCCCAAACCCTAAAGCCCAAACCCTAAACCTTTAACCCCGAACCCCAAACCCTAAAGCCCAAACCCCGAACCTTTTACCCCGAACCCCAAACCCTAAACCCCAAACTCAGAACCTTTAACCCCGAACCCCAAACCCCAATGCCCTTCAATCCCCGAACCCTAAACTTGACAGGATGCTACCTAAACGGGAGAGCCTCCAAGATGGTGGGTGGACCACGCTCCCCTTCGATGATGTTGATCATCTCGTTCCTGCTGGAGGTTTTCAGTCATTTGGGGTTGAGGGTTTAGTAAAACTTTTGGGTGGGTTTAAAGGATTAAAGGCCTGAGGGGCTTACATATTCCTTTGAGGGTTTGAGGTTCAGGGCTACGATTTCTCGTTCCTGCCTTAGCGCTTCAGGCTCTTGGGAATGCAGGTTTGGGTTTTGAGAGCCCGCACAATTTACTGCGTTTTGGGGCTCCGGTCGCTTCGCGCACACTTAGGATCGAAGGGCTGGGACCTAAAGTAGGGGCCTAAATAGTTACCTATACTGTTCCTCATTATTGTTGTAGTACAATGGGCCCCAAAACCCTATTCTGATTATTCGGCCCTGCTTTGCCGGGGCCTCCAGTCAAAGCTGCGGTAGAAGAGCATGAACTCTTTGAGCAGCTGTGAAGTAGGTTCTGAGCAGCGAGCTTTGGAGCGTTTGGGTTTTTTTCATTTTTGGGTTTAGGGTCGAGGGATGAGGGCTTGGACCCTGCACCATACATCCTAAGTCCTAAACCCTGAACGGCTTGGGGCTTTGGGGCTTTAGGCTGTAAGCAGCGTGTACCCAAAGCATAAGGACATTCAAAGCAGAACCCAAAATCCAAGCCCTTTACCACTCTAGGCATTCAAAGCCTGAACCACTAGCAAGAAGACGCCCGCCGTCCTGTGCTCGACTTTGGGGAAGGGCGGGGACCTCGCTGAAGCCCTGGCGGCCTCGCAAGAAACGGCCGGGAAACGGAGGAGTTCGTAGAACTTCGAAGTGTGGGGCTGAGGGCTCCAAGGTTTTGGGCTTTGAGTTTACGGTTGAGGGCTCTTGTTGCTTGAAGGCCCTTCTTTCGCCTGCAAGAGATCTTTGCTACGGTTGAGGGGTTTAGGATTCAAGGGTTACGGCTCAGGGTTTAGGATTCAGGGGTTATGGATTAGGGTTAAGGGTTCAGGGTTTAGGGTTTGGCATGGCGGATCTGCGCCTAGGGTTTGGGACATTTTGGCTTAAGTCAAAACCCGACAAGTTGGATGGGCCTAGAGACCCGAGACCAAAAGCACCAAAAACATGGACAAGCCACAAATCCACCAAAAATCCAGTCAGACCCCCTGAAACCCTAAACGCTAAAACCCGAAACCCTAAACCCTCAACCCCCAATCCCTAAACCCCTAAACCTTAAGCCTCGAAACCCTAAACCCTCCACCCATAAACCACAAACCCCGAAGCACCCCTGCCCCGGGCACCCCTGCGAAGAGGTGAGGTCGCAGAAGGCCCGGAACTGCTGCAAAGGAGGCAGCACCGGGATCTCAAGGCGTCAGGGGTTTAAGATGGAAAAAAGGGTTTAGGGTTTAGGGTTGGGTTTTAGGTAGATGGCTTAAGGGGTTTAGGGTTTAAGATGGAAAATGTGGAAAAAAGGGTTTGGGTAGATGGCTTAAGGGGTTTAGGGCTTAAGATGGAAAAAAGGGTTTAGGTAGATGGCTTAAGGGGTTTAGGGTTTAAGATGGAGAAAAGGGTTTAGGTAGATGGCTTGAGGGGTGTAGGGTTTAAGATGGTTTACTTGGAGGATCATTGGACTTAGTAAGTAGTTTATAAGCACCTTAACTTGGGTTAAGTAATTACAACCATAGTTACCTTACTTATAACCCCAGTTACTAAGGCTCGTGGTCCTTTAAGTAAAGGTTTAGGTTTACAATCTATCATGGTGTTTAGGAGTGCAGGGTTTGATAATTCAGCATTCAAGGGTTTAGGATTTAGGACTTAAGGTAGAAGTTCCAGCACCTTCCTGCTAAGGTTTATGAAACGCCTGCTGTACCGTGTATGAGGATTCTTAAAGAGTATTATGACAGAGTCAGGGTCCTTGGTGGCTAGGTGCTGGGATAGGCGCCTCCATAATTAGGTAGGGTTTGGCGGATGTTATAGCATACTCACTTGGAGGATCATGGGACTTAGTAAGTAGGGTTATATTCACCTTCATTGGGGTTGTACGTACTTATAACTGTAGTTGCCTTACTTATAACCCCAACTACTAAGTCCCATGATCCTTTAAGTAGACCCTAAACCCTAAACCCTTATAGTACCCCTATAGATTCCCTTAACGGGACCCCTTGAGGACCCCAACTACTAAGTCCCATGATCCTTTAAGTAACTGTATTGGGACTCTACAGGGTTGGGCTCAGGGGCTTAGGGTTGCAGGGCGTGGATTTCCCAAGTCTAAAACTTTAACCTGCAACCCGAACCTGAAACCCCCTAAACCCTAAACCCTGGTTTGGGACTCCAGGTTCTGTTCCAACACACTTCAACATATGGGAGTTTCCGAAAAGAGGGGACCCTAATATAGTACCCTAAATAGTAGGATCCCTATTATAAGGATCCCAAAATAAGGCACCCCTACTTTTCGGAAACTCCCATTTCTGGATGCAGGTTTGCGGTTGTGAGTTCAAGAGCTTCGAGGTTCGGGCTTCCGGGTTAGGGTTTAGGGTTTAGAGGCTGTGGGGCTTCCTCGTTTCCACGGAAGGTTTTTGCATCGGGATCACAGAAGGCATGGCCCCTATCAATAGCGGGCCTAAGTCGAATAAGCCCTATGTGAATCCTAGGGTGCCAAACCCCAAACATGCAAACCCACCTCATCAAAACCCCTACAAAAAACAACTTAAAACATCCAATTCGGAACCCTTCAAGGAACTAGCGATTGCCAGAGTCTGAGGTCAGGGCCGATCCCTCTTCAGACATGCGCCTGACCTGACATTGGGTTTGGAGTTCAGGATTCTAGGGTTGGGGGATGTAGCGTCGTAGGAATATGTTCCGGCACTAAGGGTTCATGTTCTAGAGCGGCGTTCAGGACTGAAGTACTTTAGTGGGGGCCTCAGCATGGCTCGTCGCATGCTCGTTGCAGTGCTGATACTGGACACCAGAGCACGGAAAGCAGGAAAAGCAATTCCACTGCCATCAACGCAGTGTAAATCCACGTAACCGGAACCAGCATAACCACAACGGTGCCGATGCTTACCGTGTAATATGATAGTGTTGGTGGTACCAAGCATGAAAGCCATCGTCGTCGTCACAAGCATCCACCGTCATCATCATCACCACCACAACGCTACCGTTGCCCCTCACCATCATCATCATCATGAATCATCACCATGAAACATAAGCACTACCATATTCACGTCACGACCTTCCTGCCGCTGTCAACCTCTCGTCGTCACCATCACTGGACATGCAGGAGATAAATTTAAAGGTTCGATTTTTTTTTACTCAATACATACATCAGTAGCCATGGCACGAAAAGCTAGCTCAACAAGGACGCAAAAGAAATGAAACTGTCAAATCGACACTGATTTCTGAACCCTAAACCCGAAAAATAAACAAATCTGCCGAAAGTCGGAGACCCAGGAGTTCGCAATGCCGAAATTCCGCAAACTCAAACCTTCAACATAAATCTTGAGCCTGAACCTGAACCATAGTCTTACATATTATACGACGACCTCGCACCCGAAACCCCCAAACCCTTCACCGCGAGGCATGAACTGTCTGGACCCTGACCTTGATCCTCAATTTCCGCCCGTTTCTCTTGAGAGGAATGGCCTGCAGGAAGAAGATCACCAGCAAACTCCAGTGGTAGGGCGAGAGGTAACCTGCGGTTGTAACGAGATTCGGTCGGAAATGTTGAGAGTTTACGATTTAGGATTCGGGATGATGATCGCTCGAATCGATTCTGTGATGTTCGCGTGCTTGTGCGTAGGAACACCTCGGCCCTAGGCAGTAGCTGGAGTGCGACTGATTGCAGAGCTTGGGTCTGAGAAGCGGCATACCCCACATAGGGTTTACGGTTGTGTCTAAACGTCTTTGGGGCTTTCTCCACTGCAGCAGGTCCGGCCTCACCCGCGCATGAGAGCTCACACTCAAAACAGGCTACCAAGCACATGATCCATAACAGGAGCTCGGGAAAAAGAAAACAGATCTCTGCAACTAAGTAGTGCCATGCGTGCTCTTTGCCCATGGCCTTTCGCTGCGTGGCAGATGCCACGATCCTTCGCCCACCGCCTCACCTGGCTAAGAAAAGTAGTTACATTGTCAGCATCACTGTTAGCAAGGTATCAATCTGTTTGGTTGTAAACCTTACTTAGGTATGGTGCTGACTAAGTCACTAGCCTGGATATTGCCCTGACCTGTTGTTGTTGCTGCCCTGTTTTCGTTCTGCGTGCATGGCTTGGTCATTCCAGTCGAGATAAGCCTCTCCTTTTGGAGACGTAATTCTGAGGTCGGATTATCTCCAGGTTCTGCGGCAATCTCTTGGGCTTTATCGGAGCGGCTTAAGGTGAAAGACCACTGAAAAAGCGAAGATGCCGTGCTCTCCACATACAGCTTTCTTCGCTACCCCCCGTTCACCAAATTGCCAAACGCAACGGCTGTCCCGCAAAAGATGCAGGATGGCTGACGATGTACGGCTGAGACCTAAACCCAAAACGATTCGCCGTCTGCATCATCTTATCTCTGTCTGAACCTGTCTTTCCCTCGAAGAGGGTTCTTCCGGAGGGATGAATCCGTAACCCCGACCCCTAACCCGAAGCCGCAACGAAGCGCCAGGCCACAAGGAGTATCAGCTGCTTCGCTCGTGGATCCAGCTGCCCACATTCCGCCAGAAGCCTGACTTTCAGTTCTTTGCGAAAACGCAAAGCAAGCTAGGTGTCTTCAGAATGGCGGCGATGCTTTTTCAATGACTTCAACAATTTGTATTATACCAATGTAAGTATTGTAAAATAGTATATACTAAAATATTATTAGTGCTTGTACTTCAGCTTGATCATAAATCCTGACAAACCTGTGAGGTCTGAGGCGTTTGTCTTCGATTTTGTCTCCGAGGCTTTGGGGCCTTCAGGCTCAGAATCTTAGGGTTCAGGGTTTAGGGCTTAGGGCTTAGGGTTTAGGATGGTTTAGGGTTTAGGATGGTTTAGGGTTTTGGATGGTTTAGGGTTTTGGATGGTGTAGGGTTTTGGATGGTGTAGGGTTTTGGATGGTTTAGGGTTTAGGATGGTAGTTTAGGGTTTAATTAGCATGGTTTAGGGTTTAGGGTTCAGGGCTTAGGGCTTAGACTTCAGGTTTTCAGTGCTGTGAGCATATCGACTATATCGACTCTCATCTTTACGACTCCCTGCGGACGAAGAGCGCAGCATTGTAGAGAGGCGTCTCTGCATTTACCTCAAGTCCGCGACTCTCCGAGCTTTGGGCTTAAGAGCCTACTATAGGCGCCTTAGCAACTACCTTTAACTATTTTGGGAACTCCTTTTTGTTGAAGTATTAAGGGCCCAAGAGCCTGTTCTAATTATTTAGGCCCTATATTACCTGTAACCCGAAAAGAACATGCTTTGATTAAGCACATCGAACAGCAAGTCAAGTCCATTTTGCCAACCCGCCAACTGTCTAGCAGCTCAGAAGACCCTTGTGGATCAGGAGTCGGTTAGGGCTTCAAGGCTCGAGCTGCTTCTGTTTCGGTTTAGATTTTAGGGTTTAGGGTTTAGACTTTAGGGTTTAGGGTTTAGGGGTTTAGACTTTAGACTTCAGGGTTTAGGGTTTAATGAACCCCGAACCCTCGAGGGTAAAGGGCCCAGCGTCTCGGGGCTTCGAGCGATTTGCAGTTTCAGGGTCGGGCTCTCAGTTGCGAATGTCAGGCTCGTTCAAGCAGTATAGGGTTTAGGGCCATCACGGTTTAGGCCTTTAGGGTATAGAGTTTACGGTTTACAGTAGATCTGGGGCTTTGGGGCTTTAGGGTTGTAGTGATGTTTACACCCCGATAAACGCCAACCCATGAATCTTGGAGTGGAATTCGGCGTCTGCATAGTGATGTCTAGGGGTTCGAAGCATCCCAAGAGCCTAAACCCTGAACCCTTAAACCCTTAGACCCTAAACCCTAAACCCTGAACCCTCGAACCCCTAAACCTAAACCCTTAAACCGCTGAACCCCTGAACCCTTAGACCCCTAAACCCTTAAACCGCTGAACCCCTGAACCCTTAAACCCCTAAACCCTTAAACCCTGAACCCTAAACTCCAAGACCTAAGACCTAAACCCCAGAACCAGGGCTCCACTTGGTAGGGAGTCGCGCTTCAGAGGGCTGGGAGCCCTCAACCCCAAGGAGGGTCTCGTGTGACGGATCTACGGATAAATCTGCCTAAAGGACCATGGGACTTCATAATCGGGGATATAAGTAAGGTAACTACTGAAATATTTACTTATAGCCCCAATTAAGGTACTTAACACCCTACTTACCAAGCCCCATGATCCTCCAGGGGCTTCGCTGCATCTTGTCTTAAGCCCTAAACCGTCAGGCACTTGCAGTTTCAGGACAATTTCGAGTGGGGTGACTAGTTCAAATCGTGCTGATCTCGTTAAGGTGCCGATACTTCCAAGTACCCTTGAACCTGCCAAAGCTGAAAACCTCAAAGATCTACACCCTTGAGCCCTAAACCTACACCCTCGAACATTCAGGTAGTTGCCTAAATCATCAGAATAGGGTTTTGGGCATATTCTACAGTAGTTATGATAAGGAACCCTGAGGAATGATCTTGGTAATTATGGGGCCTGTTTTGGTACCCTAAATATTAGGTGCCGTAGTATAATAAGGACCCAACAAAAGGGGCCCTAACTTTGACAGCTACTCTATGTATTTAGGCTTCTACACCCTAAACCCTAAACCCTTAATAAGGACCCCTAGGTATATACCCTTAATATAGCCATTATGGACCCATTACATAGCCCAGGCGCTGAGATGTCAAGGGGAATCGCATCTGCGAAGGGCCCGAAGCTGGCAGGTGCCAGAAGCGTGAGCTTCGGCTCCTCCCCTGCAAAAAGAGCTTAGGGTTTAGGGCTTAAGGTTTACGGCTTAAGGTTTAAGGCTTAAGGTTTGGGGCTTAAGGTTTAGGGCGTAAAGTTTAGGGCTTCAGGTTTAGGGCTTAAGGTTGGGCCTTGGGTGTAGGGCTTAGGAGTTTAGGGTTTAGGGTTGAGGGTTGCGGGGCCCTGGATTAGGGCTGAAGGAGTTTTGTCAGATTTTCATCGGGTTTTGTAAGGTTCATGAGCTCCTGCAAGGGCTTGCAAGGACTCATGGGCTTGAGGGTTTTGCTGGTTTTATGGTTGAATCATAGTAGGCTTTGCAGAAGCGGGTTTTGCAAATTCGGAGGTTCAGCGGTTCAGAGATGCTCTTTGAAGGAATAAAGTACATGGCAGGGTCGAGGATATGACACAAGCCATATTGCATCTGTTGACACGAAATTAATTACACAAGGTCTTTCTAGCTTCAGCACGACCATGATAGCACGGAAGCCCACGAGCGTCACGGCCCTGAAGACCTCTTACCCCTAAACCCTGAGCCCTTGTGGTGCAAATGGCTGCGAAGATGGCGACAGCACAGTTGATTTCCATGGTCACGACGACTACCCAGCGCGGCACCCAAGTCTGCGGTCCCATTTACGAGATGGCTCATCTGGAACCTCTTCAACCTATCCCCTGAAGCCCTGAACCCGCTGACCTACACCCAGGCCTTGAAGCCTCGAGCTCTCCTAAGAAGGCCCTTAGGAAATCCTAAAACACTTGTAAGAACACCATTGCAAAACCCTAGAGAGCTTCCTACAGCACCCGATGAGGACCTCTATAAAGACCCTACAATAAAAGACCCGTATAAGACCCGGTAAAAGTCTAAAACCTGCAGTAAACCCAAACCCAGACCTCGAAAGGCGGAGCGCCGGAATTTGAAGCCGCAGGAAGCAACGAGAGCCTCGCCCAAGCATGAAATCTCGTGGGTTTAGGGTTTCCCACAGCTCCTACCAGCAACC
Organism: Symbiodinium sp. CCMP2592; assembly: GCA_905221615.1. Classification (NCBI taxonomy): domain Eukaryota; class Dinophyceae; order Suessiales; family Symbiodiniaceae; genus Symbiodinium; species Symbiodinium sp. CCMP2592. The sequence goes on along the minus strand of CAJNDT010001224.1, from coordinate 798,384 downwards.
TGACGTCCCTACATGCCAGGTCTCCCCTACAAGCGATTCATGAGCCTCTTAGAACGCCACTAAGCCCCTTACAAACCCTACAACAACCTTCAAGGCTTCAGGGTCCCATATCCCGAGTGGAGGGCGTCCATGCTGCAACATCACAGGCCTTGGTGGGATTTCCCCGATGTATTCCGGTGGTGTTTGCAAACCAACGCAACCAGTCCTCCGCCCCTGATCCCTCAGCAAAGAGAACTCTACCTGCTGAACCCTCAACAACTAGCAGCCCCAACCCTGAAAGCCCCCATATAACTAACCCCCTGAACCCGAGATCTCCTGGTCACTTGAAACCCGAGATCTCCTGCCTCTGCCACCATGCGAATGGCTGCCTCGCAGGTGGAGACTTCGGGGTTGCATGCCCTTGGCTTTCGGGTAGCACAACCTGCCGGAACTAATAGGCAATCAGACCCCTGGGGTGCGGGTGCTACTCCAGGTCACGGGAACCGGTACACTTTCTCCTCAAAAGCCAACCGAATTCAACAACCCGGCCGAGCAGAAAACTCCTGGTCACTACAAGTGCCTTCTCGAGCTGGCGGGTGTCCATCTTCCTCCGGTGCAATGCACAGGGGGTGAGAAGAGCCAGGGAAACTTCGCGGTCTTTGGGGCTTTGCGTGATGTGGGACGCTGTGTATAGTGACTTGAACATGATGGACGTGGTTTCCCAGAGAGCCCAATACCCCTTCATTAAGGAATATAGCTTAAATCATAATATTAAGCCCCTAATGATTTAAGGAATATTCCTTAATTAAGGGGTATTGGGCTCTCTGGGTTTCGGGCAAAAATCATGCCATGGGCTCTGGTCGCTATTCTGGCTGGTTTCAGCAGGAACGAGGAGGATTTGCGGTATCCTCTGCCTGGCCATCCGTAAGCATGTGCATCAAGATGATGACCTCTGCTACGCGAATCTATGAGGTATTGCATGGCAATATGTAAGACCTGGATATATACTTACCGATAAAGGCTCAGGCCGTGAAGGCGTGATTGATATTCCCGCGCTGCTAGATGACATGAAGGTTCACGGCTGCATTGCCACACATCTTTGTCCATCTGGCTCATGCACTTGCAAGGTCCGTTCGGCTGTAACTTCGCGAGCAGACAGCCAGCCAGAACGCTCCAGTCGTTTCCGTACGCCTGGCCCTCTTGACAAATAGGCCGACCCCGTCAAGAAGTAGTCCAGGCTCAGGGGTGCTCAGGGTTGTGGCTTGAGAAGACCAGGATTACGTGCGTTTTGAGGCTCTGGGCGCGCGAAAAAACTCAACGCTTCAGTAGTCTCAACCCAAGCGCTTGAACAACCCTAAACCCTAAACCCTAAACCCTAAACCCTAAACAACCAACACGAGCATATGGAGTCCTGGAACCCGCCATCTCCAACCCTGGATTCCCTGTGTCCTGGTTACACCCCTGCCCGGAGCTCCAAACCCAACAGAAGTACCGCCAAAGGTCGGGTCCAAAGGTTGGGTGTGGGGTTTCAGGCCCCCTAAAACCCAAGTTTCTACTTTTCCGGCTCTCAAGGTAGGGTTTATGGAACCTAAAACCCAAGTTTCTATTTTTCCGGCTCTCAAGGTAGGGTTTAGGGAACCTAAAACCCAAGTTTCGGGCGCCCTTGCGCGCCTCTCCGTGGCAATTCGGCTTTGGAGCTTCTGGCGCAGCTTCTCCGGGCTGACCGAGAGAACGATCTCCTCGGCACGGAAAGGGTGGGTTTGCGTTAAGGTTTAGGGTTTAGGCTTTAGGGGGTTTAGGGTTTAGGCTTTAGCAGGTTTAAGGTTTAGAGTTGAGGGTTTAGGGTTTAGGCTTTAGGGGCTTAGGGTTTAGGCTTTGGCGGGTTTAAGGTCTAGACTTTAGGGTTTGGGGCTTAGGGGCTTTAAGGCTCAGGGCCAAGGGCTCAGGGAGCTCTGGGAAACTCCGAAAGTTGTGGCCTGCTCAGGCTGAAAGATGGCATGCAGCGCTCCGCTTGAAGAGACAGCTTCGGATCCGACGATAGGGTGCAGGGCTAGCCCTAAACCCTAACTTAAAGGATCATGGGACTTAGTAACTAGGGTTATCATTAAGGTAACCATACTTATAACTACTTATAACCCCAATTAAGGTACCTAAAACCTTACTTACTAAGTCTCATGATCCTCCAAGTAGACCCTAAGGGTTTAGGATTTAGGGGTCCGCTGAGAGACGATCCGAAGCCCAAGCCGACAGCCGAAAAATCCTGCATCGAGGGGTAGTAATGTCCCAGAACATAACTATAAACCCTAAACCCTGCCCCCCCCCCAAAAAAAAATAAAAAATGACTTCCTAGATGCCTAAACCTTAGACGCTGCCCCCACCCTGTAATAGCGACTGTAATAGTGACTATAAGGATTATATTAGGGCCCTATTATATTCCTATTATACCACTATTACAGGGTGCGGGCCGCTTCTAACCTAAACCCCTAAGAACTTCGTTCCAGCCTCCATTTGGAAAGTGGCATGTTTGGGGGTTTCGGGGTTCTTATGCGGCGTCTGCCGGCTCAGTACTTCGACGAGCTTCGGGGCTCCGGGGAATTAGGGTTCAGGGTGTCAGATTTACCCTATTTTAGGGTTTAGGGTTTAGGGTTTAGGGTTTAAGGTTTAGGGTTTAGGGTATAAGGTTTAGGGCCAAAACTAACCCTAAACCGAAAGCCTTCGCCCGGAACTCAAATTTAACCCTAGCGGGTTCAGAGTTTTGGGCTCAGGACGTGATCTGCAGTTTGCCGGAAGCCCAGAACAGCTTTGAAGGGATCTGACTTCTCCGCTACCCTAGAACCCGGTAGTCTTAAAAACTAAACCCTGAAACTCAAGAACCCTAAGCAGCGGAACCCTAGAACCCTCGAATCGTATAGAGAACCCTGCTAAAACCTTATAAAATGTTACAATCCTTTCGAAAGTCCTCATAGATGCAATAGAACCAAAAACCCGGCAACCCTAAACCGGTACAGAACCCTGATAAAAACAATCCTTGAAGGCACCTGACAAAGATGCAAACCTATGGAGCGCTAAACCCTGAAAACCAAGAAGAGCCTCAGCAACACCCCAACCCTAAACCCTAAACCCTAAACCCTAAACCCTAAACCCTAAACCCTAAACCCTAAACCCTAAACCCTAAACCCTAAACCCTAACCTAAACCCTAAACCCTAAACCGTGACACCCCAAGAAACCCTAGAGTCCCCGAAAGAAACCTCAAGCCTAAACCCTAAACCCGCCTAAAGGGAACTCCAGAAAGTTGGAATATGGTTTTAGGGTTGGATACCTTATAACTTACCATAAAGGGTTTAGGATAATCATATTCCAACTTTCTGGCTTTTACTTTAAAGCCTCGAAAAAGTCCCAAGGGCGACGTCCGGCACGGCCACCCGGAAAGCCCTACCGGAGCGAAGATTTCCTCGGCAGTTCAGAGTTGCCTTCAGGATTTTATAGCACGGCTTCTAGGGTTTATAATCAAAGCCTACAACAATCTAGGGTTTGGTGTAGGATTTCAAGATTTAGGGTTCAGGGTTAAGGGATCGGAATAAGGCTCCTTTGTCAGGGTTCTGCAAGCACCATACGAGTTCAATTTAAAAAGGTGTCTGTGGGGGTTACAATGATAGCAGGCCTCGTTTTTCAAGTCTTCTTTAAGGGGTTCACAGGATTTTACAGGTGTTCTTGATATTTTGTAGGGTTTCCAGGTGGTTTTACGTTTCCTATACGGGCCTCAAGAACTTGAAGAGGGGCTCCCAAGGTTTTCTTGAGGCTTCCGTAAGGGTTCATTTTATATACAAAGGTCCTCCTCCAAAGTCTACGGGTTGATGCACGCAGGTGCATAAAGACCCGCACGTGAATTTTGGGATGGGTGTGTCTGCTTGGAGTTTAGGATGAAACGTTAGGGTATTTGCTTAAGCACCACCTATGTTAGGTCAGAAGCAGTTACAACTATTCCTGCGCTTATGGCCCTTGCAAGCACCATGGACCAAAGGGATCCTGACGTAAACCTATAGCCTCCTTGCTACCTAAACCCTAAACCCCTAAACCCTAAACCCAAAACCCCTAAACCCTAAACCCAATGCCCTAAACCCTAGCCCTAAACCCCCAAACCCGAACCGAGAGTGAGGATTCCCCTACTTTTGCAAAAGGCCCCTTCGTGACACGGCGAGCTGCCATGGACGAATCCGCAGGCGTCCAGGTCGGGGAAGATCGGGAGGATCGTCTCGCGGACCTTGAATCATCGGGACACTTAGGGGGGGGGTAAGGGGGTAAGGGTAGGGGACTTCCTAAAACAAGCCTTATTAAGACCCCTTCTAAGACACCCTTATGATTGAGTGCAAATCTTCGGAGTTTAGGCTTTTTGGGGTTTGGGTTTAGACTCTGGGGCTGACTTAGAGATTGGGGTTTATTGCCTTTGAGGTTTTAGAGTCTGGAGCTTCGGCAGCGGACTTCTAGGTTTCGTATGAATACAGCTGGCGTGTGCATATAGAGACATACAGAAGAGCCTGTGTTGATTCGTTCATTCATGCATACACTCACTGCCTCACTCATTCATTCATTCGTTCGTTCATTCATTCCGTCATTCCTTCATGCCGTCATTCCTTTATACCTTCCTTCCTTCATTCATTCCTTCCTTCCTTCATTCCTTCATTCCTTCATTCCTTCATTACTTCATTCCTTCATTCCTTCATTGCTTCATTCATTCGTTCATCTCCTTCATCTGAATCTGTTATCTTGGCCTGTCTTCTATTTACTTGCTTACCGGCTTATCTAACTAGCTGCTTATTCACATGTACATGCGACGCAGGGGTGTACGGCCGATGCGTTTTCAGTTCTGGAAGCACTGAACCAACAACCGAAGACACATCAAAAGACGAGGCGCGACATCCACCAAGCGGGAAACCGTGTCTTCACTTTCGGCATTGGGTGAGATCTGCCCGAGCAGCTCCGACACATCGGACTGGCGATGGATTCAACTAGGGTTCAAAATGCAATAAAGGGGCCTGAATATTTCGAACAGGGTGTTGGGGCCCATTATACTATCATTGCAATAAGGAGCCCCCCAAAATAGTATTGATAATTTTTTTGGATCAGGGAATAGGCGAGGGTTGACAAGTGTAGCTCGTGCTGATCAGAGTCTGTGCTGAGAGGGCTGGCCAGCAGTACAGTAAAACCAAGTCCTAAATCTTCAGCCTGGGTATATGCAATATGCTGCTAGGCGACAGCCAAAAGGAAGAAGTTGGAACCACGGCCCTCAAAACCTAAACTCTAAACTCTAAACCTTACAAGACGAGGAAGCCTCGATCCCCAATACCGACTGCGAAGTTCACTTTACAAGTCATTGCACTTCAGTGCGTAGGGTTTTTCTTGTGCGGCTTACGAGCTTGGGGCTTGCTGTTTAAGACTTTCTCGTCTTGGGATGCTGACACGGCCGTTTGCGGAACAATGACTGTCCCCCCGCCCTGGGCCGCGATCCATGGCTACACCAGACCATGTAGTCCACAGACTGCGGTGAAACACTTCGCCAGCCTCCCAGCACTGACCGCTGAGCACCGGGGGCCAAATGCTGGATGCCAGTGCCTGTACAGGAGCAGACGTAGCAGTAACACACCGCGCATGTCAACAATCGTACGCCCTCACGGAAACCCAGGAACCCCAAACCGAGACCTTAAACTGCAAGCACCACACTTGAGGGTAGGTTTGGTTTCAGTGCTTTGCATCCCCCACACCCAAGCTCCCCTCACACATGCACACAACCCCGCAAGCTTCGGGTTTAGGGCTAACGGTTTAGGGTTGAGGGCTTAGCGGTTCGGATTTGGGGGGTGTAAGATAGGATCACTGGGCTCACCGAAAACACCGGAACAATGTTCAAACCCTGCAAACTCGTTCTGCAGCCCCTCAACCTGCTGACTTAAGTGCCTTATGAAGCCCTCATCAAACCACCCTGCAAAGTCCGTACCCTTAAAGCAAAAACGATAGCAATCACCTTCATACCTTCTAACACCTTATCTAGAAACCTGATCGAAACCCTGTAAAAGCCATCGACGCGCCCCCGAAGCCACCCCAAAACCCCCCCAACCCTAAGCCCTAAACTCCTAAAGCCCTAAACCCTAAACCCTAAGCCCTAAACTCCTAAAGCCCTAAACCCTAAACCCTAAGCCCTAAACTCCTAAAGCCCTAAACCCTAAACCCTAAGCCCTAAAGCCCTAAAGCCCTAAACCCTAAACCCTAAGCCCTAAACTCCTAAAGCCCTAAACCCTAAACCCTAAGCCCTAAAGCCCTAAAGTGTGCAGTATCTGCAGATGTGTTTTCTGATAATCTTGGGGTGGTCCAGGGTTTTAGTTTGTTGCTTAAACAAGGTTGGGTGGCGGATCGCTTCCTCCAACTTGCAGAAACAGAGCTATGGTGGGCGATTTGGTCCATAATCCGCCATAAGCGGCAGGGATGGACGATCACTCACGTGCATTCCCACACCAAACCGTGGCAGCAGACTACTTCTTTCTTGAAATGGTGTGCCTTTCATAATGATAGAGCTGATCATGCAGCCAAGCGCGCCCAGAAGAAATGGACAAATGAACAGGAAAACATTTTCCGTGCCGCTGTGTCCGCTGCAAATACACAACTTCTGAAAGCTCACCGTGTTTTCAAATTCCAGGAAGATGTAGTTAAGACTACGCAGACGCGAGTTGAGCCGTCTTCGGGAAATATTGCGAACGCACAAGGGCCTGAGGTGGAGCCCGCCCGTACATACGGTCAATCGTCGGCTAAATTGCTCGTTGCAGTGAGGGGGCAAAGCATGCCATCACCTGTCGAATTTCAAGACGGCCTCCTAGGTCCTAGGTTTCTGTGGGTGCTGCAAACGTTTATAAGGGATCAGGAGTGGGTCCAGTCAGATGAGGCGATGTCCCTTTTGGAAGTGTATGTCCTTTTCGTGAAACGGACAGGTTGGTTGTCACCGCAAAATTTGGCGGCTCTCCCCCCTGGAGTTCGCCCACCTAGTTTAGCCAAGTGCAAGTGCGCATCTCTCTTCTTGACGGAAGTGGATTATCCAGCACTTCGTGTTTGCAGGCAACCGCTCGGCAAACAAACGACTACTTTCTATCATGCTATGAAGTTTTTGGCGAAACGCCACGGCATTGAATTTCAATTGAGCAGGTCTAAGTCTTTGGCGGTTTATGGTTGCCACGAGATGGTTCCTAGTCTGTCTTTAGTGCCACGCTGTCTCAGACCGGCGGGGCAGTCACCGGTCCATCCGTTGTTAGGTGCTTGGAAATACTCGAGTGCCATGAGAAATGTTTTTGGCCCAGATAAGGAGCCTATGGAGTGTCCGATAGCGTACGTGTCCCCACAAGAGGTGTGGAACAATTATTGTAAAGGTGGTCGGTCCCGTCGCCGTGCGAACGCAGGCTAATTCGTAATTTGTACATCTAAATCTTCTGGCTAAGGATCCAGGCGTCGCTCTCGCTCGGATTGTCTGCTGACTGCTTGCATAAAGCCCTAAAGCCCTAAACCCTAAACCCCGAAGAAACCCCAAAGGCCTCGGTCGTTGCGGGTTTGGCCGCGGGGATCTGCTTCGGAGCCGACAAGGCCTGCCTAGCAGCCAGGCTCCGAACCTGCAGGACTCCAGGGGTTCAGGGTTTAAGGTGTCAGGGTTTAAGGCTTAGGGTTTAGGGCTTTGGGGTTTGGGGTTTAGAGTTTGGGGCTTAGGGGTTTAGGGTTTGGGGCTTAGGTTTTAGAGGTTTAGGGTTTACGATTTAGGCTTTCGGCTACGAGCTCGGCGATTAAGTTTTCGGATTTTTAGCGCCTCAGGGGTTTAGGGCTTAAAAGCACTGAAGTTGCACCTGGGATCGTCACACATGCATACATAACATAGCATACCACCCCATGGCATAACATGCCATGCCATACTAGATCAAGCCCGAGCTTCATGGGTTGGGGTTCAGGGTTTCTCGTTTAGGGCTTGCAGGCCATAGGCTTAAGCAACGGGGTTTAGGGTCGGTATAAGGCTTGGTGCCCAGGATTGCCTGCTTGGCTACCAGCGGAGGCAGTCCCGCCTGCTTCTTCGCCGGCTTGTGCTGCAAGACCTTTTGTGGGCCCATGTCCTGCATGGCTTTCAGGTTCAGGCTGTCGATTTCCGGTGCCTTTCGGTGCTTGGCGTTTCGCTTGGGGTTGGGGCTGGGGTTGTGGTTAACTAAACCTCTGCGATTCTGACCCTGAACCAACTTGCCTGGACCGACCTAGACCTAGGACCCTTAACTAATCTAAATTCTAGATCATAGCTCCCTCATCACCGATGCCTGAAATCTCAAAGCATCCGAAACCTCCAATCACTCAGAAGTGGTTTTGCCAGGACTTGGACGGCCCCGAACGTTCCAGGTAGTAAGCAAGTTACCGCTTCGTTCCAGGATTGTCCTGCTCTTGCTAACTCTAACCACTTCCAACCACTGCCTGGCCTTACTAGTACCCTAAACCCTTCCAGTCAAGCCCGCCGAACCCAAGCCCGCTTCCACCTCCACCCCCCCATCGAAACCCACCAGCTACGGTGCTTCTATGTCTAGTGTATTTACCACTTTACGGAGAAGGGGGTCTGGGAAGCAAAAACTGGAATCACTCTATTCTTGCCGCCGGGAATGGCTGGCAGGGCAGCCGGTGCAGCAGGGCGGCGCCACAAAAAAGTCAGTACCACCCTCAACCCTCAACTAAAACGTTACAAGCTGTATGCCCGACCTTGGCCAACCACCAGGAGCCGTGCTCCTGCACATGCTGCACGAAGGTGTAGGCCTGGGCTACCGGCGTTCATTATAATCGGCTATGGTATAATGCAGTATAGCATCGTATATAATCTTACAGTATAGTATATTATAGAACATTTTTGTGTAATCTAGTTCATTAAAGTATCCTGTAGCATATTCTAGAATATGTTAGTATATTATTGGGTATTACAGTACATTATGATAACTACATTATATGTTATAGCATATTACCGTATATGCCATCTTATAGTATATTCTAATTCCTTCTTGTGTTTCATATATGAGAATTATTGCAGTTGTGGTATGTGAGTTCTAGATGTGGCGTTTACGGCTGTTTCAACAGTGCAGTGAGGGTTTTGGGTCTAGGGATGTAGAGTTTGAGGCTTCGAGTTGTGGTTGCAGGCTAAGGAATTTCAGGTGCTGGACCGTCTTCCAGGGCTTAGGTACTAGGGTTTTGTAGGCTGCGACTGGGTTTGCGAGGGATGTAGAGCCTGGCGAATCTACGCCCTGCAGTGGAGGGACAGTAGGGACGTTTTCAGCTTGAGCGGCGTGGAGCTTGTGCTGCGGAAGCGTTTGGGAGTTGAGGGATCGAGGATCGTGAGCATTAGACGACTGCTGGCTTAAGGTTGGAGACTTCGACTAATGCGGCTTCGGGCCTAAGCTAGGTTAAGCACTGCCGTCCCAGTGCATTGAGGCTTGAAAAATCCTAAGCTGCGACCTCATTCGTTCTAGCACCGCCAGGCTTCTGCAGATGAGGTTCGCACGGATAGAGGACTAGAGCATAGGTTCAGAAGAGTGGCTGCAGGGCAGGTTCGAAGTTTTGAGGCGTGGGGTGCTTATGGGAGTGCAGAGTTTCCACCCTGAAAGTCGAACCTTAGCTTGCTTTCTTTGCCGCGGCACACAAGCCCCGGCTACGGCGAAGGCCAGCTGGGTGAACTCCAGCGGCAGGAACATGAGAGCTGTAATCTGAGCAAATGGCTCTACTACAGAAAATGTAAGGTTTTCAAGGTTCCGAGTCTGGGCCTCTTCTAGGTTGAGGGCCATTACAGCCCTGCTCTTGTGTAGTACATGATGGTATATCATAGACCCCAAGACCCCAAGCCTTTATATAAGGGCCTTAATGATTAGAATAGGGAGGTTGGGGCCTTTTATACTATACTTATGATAAGGAGCCCCCAAAAAAGTATAGGTACTTATTTAGGCCCCTACTTAAAGGATCATGGGACTTAGTAAGTAGCGTTATAAGTAAGGTAACTACAGTTATAATTGCTTATAACCACAATTCAGGCACTTATAACCCTACTTACTAAGTCCCATGATCCTCCAAGTATAGTCACCCCCAAGTCCTCAACTTCCTGGACAAGTCGAGGAGCAACGATCAAGAGGCCGACTCCGCGATTGCTGGCCATCCTCGATTGATGGCTTCGGGTGGCTAAGGCTAAGGGGTACCATAACCCTAAGGCTCAAAATAGCGCAAAAGCCTTGTATAGTATGGTCTTTGGGCCCAAAAGCCTTAAGATATGAGTCCTTAGAGTCTAAGGGTAAGCCACTATAAAGCTTGCTATAAGGGTTACTGTTGATGCGGTACAGCTGGGCTTACATCCGGGAAGGCAGCTCTGTAATCGGGATCTATGCCCTGATCCATGGCAAACGCGGTCGAATTGCAAAGTTCTTTTTCCACAAACTGCGAAAGTCTTGTCAACTGCTTGGAAAGCCTTTGTTGTACATGTTTGCACATCAAGCATGTTGATCAATCGCGTGGTCTCAAGGGGCAATTCCGTAGCCCTCCCTGGAGAAACATGAGCGGCAGCATGATGCTCAACCGTTCGTCCTTTACAAAGCATCCCTGCACTCACAAGGCCCTTTTGTGCATCAACACTCCTCCTCGGTTGGTGTGTCGGCACTCCAAGCGCAAACCTGATGCACATCACCCCTCTGGAAGGATCTGACCATGCGTGACCTTGTAGTAGAGGGGGAAATTGCCATCGCAATAATAGCAAACTTGCATCTGCTTCAACCTGCTTTTATTGGCATGTCTCAAACCATGACAGTTTGACACTGCATGGAGCCTGTCTCCATGCTCAGACATCACGAAGCTCCTCCTCAAGCGACGATACTGCCCATTCTGTGCATGCTCCAAAGCAGCTCTGAGATCTGGATCATCCTCTGCTCTTGCCGCTGCGCTGAACGCAGCTGTAGTAGGTACCCCGCTGGGAACAGCAGGTGTAGTAGGCGCAGCACTCGATGTAGCTGGCGTAATAGGCACTGCACTAGACGAACCCGGCGTAGTAGGCCCCTCGCTGGATGTAGCCGCCCCACCCAAAGGCTCAACTGGCATCGCCTTTGTGCCAACAGTCGTCGCCCTTGGCTTTTCTTCATACATTGGGTCCGCTGAGCTCGCACTCATTGAAGCCAACTCTTCCTGAAGCGCCCTTGATGCTTGATTCCGGATCCTCATAAGCCTCCTGGCCTTTGCCAAGGTCAACTCATCATCTCCAAAGAGCTTGTGTGTAACCCACTTCAGCGTCTCCCAGATTCCAAGCAGAGCAATGCCACCAATCAACAATAGCCCATAGAACTCAAAACTACCATCGTAGTCCAAAGGCTTCTTGTGGTAGACCTCTGCCGCCTCCGTCACGGGCACACTGTTCATCAGCATGAGCCACACAAACATCCTCAGCAAGTCATAATACTCGGGGCCGTGCAACGACTTGATGATCACTTCTTGGTCCTCTTTCTCGAACTCCTCTGCCGTGCACATACCCGACAACCTTCGTAACTCAACCAGCCTGGCTACTGGCACTGGCTTTGTTCCCATATCCGCCACCTGAACTTCACCTGGGGTGTGTATCACATGGATTCTCCCTTCGCTGGTCTCCATCCTGAGGTGGCGTGCCTTCACCTTAAGGTGCCTAGTCTTCCAAGAGCCCGGTGAGGTTGTTGCCAGGCCACAAGCCGCCGTGTTGTCCACTCTCAAGACCAAGGGCTCTTCCATGTCCTCTGTGGAAACTTCGTTCACCCACGCTTGAAGCCCTGCAGCTTGCTGGCTCGCATTCACCAACTCCACCAACTCAGCCTCTGCAGCTGAAAGGGCTATTGTAGGTTGCTTTGTCATTCTCCATGCCGCAAAACCACCATAAGTAGCCGTGGTAACACAACCAAAGCTGCGATCTCCTTGTGGCGCAAAGCTTGCGTCCGAGTAGGCGACCACCGGACCCCCTTGGCCATCATAGCTTAAACCCATGGTAGGTGTAGCCGCCAGATATCTCATTGTCATCCTGGCCAGTCGGATCGCTGCATTGGGATCCTTGGTGGCCGCGCTGCAAACATGGGCTGTAGCAAACCCAACGTCCGGCCTGGTTCTTGTGAGCAGCCACAGCAACTCACCCGCCATCCTTTGCGCTTGCTTCACCAAGTCGCTGTCAACCACAACCATCTCCTCCTCATCGGCTTCCTCGTGCTGTGGCATGCTTTCCTTGGTTGCAGGCACCTGTGAGGGCTTTGCTGCCTCCTCAGGGTAGTTTCTGAGGAGCTCTGCCACATAACTTCCCTGTGAGATGTGGAAGCTGGTGACATCCCCCAACTCCTTTCTCCTCACATCCATCCCAAGGTAGCGAACCGGTTCTTTCCCCAACCACTCCAGAGGTGAACACTTCCAACCCCCTTCTTCTTTTGTGCCTTTTGTAAGCCACTCGTACATCACCTTGATAATGTCCTCCGGGCCCAACATCATGGCATCGTCAACGTAGACTATCATCATCGCGATGGTGTGGGACTCCTTTCCAACCTTCACCAATCTCCAAACCGCTGGGTCCGTCTCCATCTGCAGGAACACACACTGTTTGTCCCCGACCTTCAACTCGGCACGGCTGATCCTTCGGTCCCTAAAACTTCCCCACAACCGCGGCGCCTCTCTGAGTCCGTACAACACTCGGTCCACCGAGTAAGCTGTGTTTGGCGGGGCACATCCCGCATCCACCACAACCTTCGGCATGGTGATCGCGTAGCGGACCTTAGACTCCGTCATAGGTGTTAGGGTGAATGCCGAGTTCACGTCGGTCACTGCTCCATGCCACTTCCTTTTCGCCCCATAGGACAACGAGCATCTCACGCTCTCGGCATTGGCTGAAGCAGTGTACACTTCCACCTCGTTGTGAATGTAGTTCCCACAGATCACTATCCTCGAACGGCGTTTGTAGAGCCCATCTCCTTCACCTGGGGGCTTCACTGTGTGGACAGTCTTGGCCGGAACCAGAACCAGCTCTCCCCGAGCTGCTCTCTCCTTGGCCTCTTGAAGGGGAAGCCCTCGCAGCGTTCCTGATCCCTCCAAAGTTTGGACCTCCTTGGCGATGCTGGGAGTCCATTCCTGTAAGTGTCTCTTTACTTCCTGTAGGTCCACCGTATGGACCGTCTCCAAGGGCTTTCCCAACGATTGCAACATCTCCTCCACGTTCTCGGAAGCACTGCTGCCAACCGCCATTCTCATGAGGTTCACCCTGTTCTGTTGTCTCGTGTTGTCACTGACCGCGAGCAGCTCGTTCATGTAGTCAATGGCCTCATCTAGCTTGTAGAACATCTGCCGCTCTCTCTGACCCGCATACTCCCCACGGGCTTCCTTGGCTCGGCGCACCTGCCTTTCTTCCTCCACAAGGTCCGAGAGCCACGACACCCTCCTCCTCAGGTGCTCCTCCTCATCGTGACCCAAGGGCATAAGAGGGGTCGAAGTCATCACCACATTCTCTTGGCTCCCCTCCGGGCAGTACCTTATCGCCCAACGAAGCCTGAGCTCAATCCTTCCACCGGGAAGGACTGTTGTGTCCATTCTCTCTCCACTGAACTCAGGGAAATTCTCTGGTCGCCTTCCTGAGCTCGCCGATGAACTTGAAACTGGCCCCATTGGCGCCGTTCCTGAGCTCACCTCCATACCTTCCTCAGTAGGGGGCCTCTGCAGCGTCGATTCACTGGAAGATCCCGGCCCCAAGAAGCTGGAGCCCGACACCGCCGTAGTCCCCGTTGCCGGCACCATCGTAGAGACCTGGTCCGAGTCTGTAGGGATTGGTGGTGCTGGTGGCCTAGGCTTCGGATGTCCAAACATCCTCAGGCAGGGCTCCCTCTCTGGAAGAGCAAAACCCAAATCCACCAAATCCTCACACTGATGATCATACAACATTTCCCACTTGCTGACGGTGTAACCGATGATCACGACTCGGTCCCCTTCTTCTCCACGAAGAGGTGCATGAAGCCTGTCCGGGCGCACTGTTGTTGGCTTTTCCACACTGAACAACTGTCCCGGGACTTCCTTCTCCTTGAACCACATAGACTTGTACTTCCCATAAAACTCATCTCCCGGCTTCAACTCCTGCCACACACTGCTTCCTTTGGAAACCTTAAGCGGCGAAACCAGGTTCACGGTGGACTTAAGATTGAAGGCCTCCTTATGTAGGGGCATTGTGGCATTCTTCACCAAGGCCACCGATGTGAAAACCTTGCCTGGGTGGTCGATGCTCAATAATTTTGCCGCCCACTCCGCCTCCTGGGCAAACTTCTCCGTCGCAACCGTGATACTGGTAATACCTCCGTGCTGGTAGGCTCCCAGGTTCACGTAGGCAGCACCATCCCAAGCATCCCCATCTTTCATCTGTGGTCTCTCCACCTTTGCTTCTGGCGACTCCCAAATGCTTGAGGCAAGGAGCCGCTCCACCAAAGCTTTTCGGCCTTTCACATCAAGGGCCCTCAACTCTGGGTCAGCCAACTTTGTCTTCCTCCGCAGTCTTCTTGTTGGTTCCACCAGGTCTACGACAAACTCCTCGTCGTCCTCGTCCTCCACTTCATCGTCACGCACCGTCCTCATATGCAACGTGCGTAACCAAAGACCATCGTCCAACCTCACCACATGTCCTTCACGAACATCGTCTGCTGGTCCCATATAGACTCCACGCTCCCATCTTGGATCGAAAGGTCCACGGTCTTTCTTGGACTTTACCCACACCACTGCTCCAAACCTGATGTCCGGGGCCTTCTCCCCAAGCTCCCTTGCATTGTGAAGCTTGCACGCATGCTTCATCGCACACGGCCACAGCTCCTTGTCCAACTCCGCATCCTGGAGGTGAAGCCTCGCCTTTCCCTTTAGCCACTTTACATGGCTCTCTGCTGCAGCGTTCTGCGACGGGGCTAGTCCTTCCGTGTAGGTTTGATAGATATCTCTGTCCCGACACCAACGTCTGAGCGGTTTCACTCTGAACTCCCTCGCCCTGTCTGAGTGCAACCGGACAACAGGCATGCCCAGAGTGCGAATGCGTATGTAGAGATCTTGAACCGCCTCCAGAACCTCTTTTCCGCTGTGTCGCTCCAAAGGGACCACAAAGCGAAGTGCCTGCATCTCCATAGGGCGCCTCAGATCCTCCACCTTCTTTTTCCATTCTTCCTCCTGTGCATCGGCATCTGGGTCTTCCGGACCCTGCTCACCATCTTCAGGCTGATCTTCCTCCTCCTCCAGGAACCTCTCAGCCTCTTCTTCATCTGGTATCGGCGCATCCTCCGGCACCTCCCTGATCTTGGGGTACAAATAGGTCGCCGCCAGTGCAAAGCGATACCGACACCCTCGGACTTCATCTCGTCCAACATCTGCGAATGGACCCACAATATCCAGACTCAGCACATAGGCATCCCGATGAACCACCCGTCTAGCCGGTCTTCCCGTCCCTGATGCAGCCAAACATACAGAGCAATCTCTGCGATAAGGCCAATGTCCTCGATCTAGATGGGCCTTCCACTCTTCCAACTCAGTCTTTGTCATGGCCTTCTTGAGCGCGACTCCCCCGCCTGCAGCATTCCACTCATGTACTGCATCCGCCAAGGTGATTCGGAAGCCATGGGGCCAGACCGACTGGTCTGGATCGGCACCATCCGCGTTGACCCATGCTCTCGAGTCCTTCAAGCCGTGAATTCCCAAACGCAGGTTTGTCAAGCAGCATGTGGGTCTACGCAACATGTGTCCCAAAGCCCCTTGCTCAAACTTCACCTTGTCAAAGTGGGTAGCTTGCACAAACTCCTTGATGAACTCCATTCTCCACATAGAGACACACTGGGATTTCTGAGACCCTTCCGGCAGATACTCCCTTGGATCTTCCGGGAACTCCAAGCAAAAACCCACTTTGTGTCCTGGTACTTCTGGATCATCATGAGTCGCCTCCGCAAAGGCCCATAACCACACCATGCGCAGCAACATGCGGTTCTCATTCTTCACCTTCACTGTCTCATCAACACTCAGGCCCTCTCGTAATCCCCACGGCTCATGGTTTGAACGCACTGGCTTCGGGCCTTCCGCTCCTCCACGATACCTGTAAGGCGAGAAGGTTCCTCCCGGCGGTCCTCCCACCACATGCTTGACCTTCTTGTTCAACGCCGCCCACAGCAACACACCGTAGATCTTGTCGTCGTTGAGGTTCCATCCCTTCTGTAGGTCAATCTCAAGAAGTCCTTGAATTTCACGCAAGGGGTCATTCTTCACGCCCTTTCCTGAGAACATATGTACGACCCACTCTGGAGCTTGCCACAACTGCCTTCTCTTTGCCCGGTTGAGCGGGAACGACTTCATCCACTTCCACGCCTCCTCACTCGAGCTTGGGATGGCAGCCATGATCCTTAGCTGGTCCTCCATTGGTACGTGGTGCATGAAAGGTGCAGCCAGAACAGCACGAACTCCAGCTTCACGTTCCCCCCCAGCCACATACTCCTTGATCGCGTCCTTCCAGGTCCACTGCGTGTGTCCTTTGGCAGCGGCAACTGCCGCTTTCAACGTTGCCAAGGACTCCATGGTCTCTGCCAACTTTGCTTCCTCCAACTCTCCAATGAGTCGCAAAGCATCTGTCTGCATGATTTCCGGACACGCTGAGCTGGTATATACTCGGATTTCCCCTTTGTCTGGGTGACGAAGGAAACAACCCCGTCGGTTCCAACCGAACTCATAGCCCAACTGCTTCACCACCGTGCCCAGGGGCACGATCGCCTGGGTACCTTCCGAGCCCAGGATGGTCCCGGCTCTGGACTGCTGCATCTCCACCTTATTCTCTCCAGCCAACGTCACGCTGACCTTGCCCAATCCACTGGTCTCATCCTTCTCCGTCCTTGGGCGTAGTGGGTGCGTAGCGCCAGAGTCCAGCAATCCCATACGACATACTGAAGCGAAGTTCCCCTCAGTCCTCATGAGCTCCTTCAAGGCCGGCGCCTCCTGCAACTCAAGCGTCTTCACATCATTGACCCGAAAAACCTTGGCCTGGGGCCCGCTCTTTTGTTCCATAAAGGCCTTCATCAGCCTTTGGGCATCTTCCAAAAGCTGTTCGACCGGAACTCCTTGGACTGGTGCCTCTGCTGCTGCTGTTGCCGCAGCCGTCGCCTCCGCGGGAACCACGTTCACTGTCTCAGCTTCTTCTGCTCCACCTCCCTTTGGTCCTTTCGGGCTGCTGCCCCCACGCCTTCCGTTGGTTCCACCTGTAGACGACTGGGGCGAATCTCCAACTCCAAGAGCCTTCTGCTGCGGCTCCCTTCGGGTGGGACACGAAGCCGACAGATGTCCTTTCGCTCCACACTCGTAGCAACGGTCTCGCCGCTCTGCTTTCGAGAGGTCCTTCATGGTATGCTCAAAACGACAGCTCTTTCCCCTCCTGCAGCCTTCGTCGGACAGGTAAAAACGGCACGGTTTCTGCCCTCCCTTGCCGTCCTTCACTGGCGACGTTGGCAGCTGAGGCTGGTCCTTTTCCATCGCTCGCAGACGGGGAGGTGGCGCTGGGTCCGGACCCTGCTTCGCCTTTTTCTTGTACCCCATCTGCTCAAACTCCGCCAAGAACGCCCGGTGGATTGCCAGAACGCTTTCCTCGGAGGGCAAGAAGTCTACCTTCAAGTGATACCGTAGGAGGTTCATGCGAAACCCAACATCCTGGTGATCACTCACCGGCTTCTTCAGCATCCCATCCAAAGCCTTCACCAGGATGGACGGGTCCGGAATGCTAAGCTTCAAGTCCTTGGCCCTCTGGTAGTACCTCAGCCACTGTCTTAGGCCTTCTACCGCATCCTGCGTCGTGGTGCACGGCTCCGGGGTCTCGATCCTCTTCAAGAGCTGTCCCTTCTCCATAGCGCTCCCCGGACGGTACAGCACCATCAAGCGAGCCAACACATCCAGGGTACTCTTCGCCCTAGAAGCGATCAGCTCCTTCTTGACATCCTCCGGTACTGCTCCCAGAAGAACCGAGGCTCCCCCGGCAACTTTGGTCCCTCTACCACCTTACTCAGCTCCTCTGGCTTTCCTCCACCCTTGATCACCTTCTCGAGACCTTCCAGGAGACGGGACATTGGGTCTGAGGAGCTGGAGGGCATGGCACTAGGAACCACAGGTACAGCACCAGCTGAACTTGACGGCGCTGGGGTTGCACCACTCGTTGCTTGTAAGCCCGATCCCCCGCACATAGAAGATCCTGTAGGCAAACACGGAACAGCCGTCGCGGTAGCGCCTGATTGCAAGCCCGATCCCCCGCACATAGAAGATCCTGTAGGCAATGCCGGCACATTCGTTGTGGTGGCTCCCAACTGCAAGCCCGATCCCCCGCACGTAGAAGATCCTGCAAAAGTTGGAGTCTCCGCCGACATTGAGGTTCTTGCTAATAAGCCCGACGCCCTTGGGGTAGAAGATCCTGTAGGTTTTGCGCCTGAAGCATTCCCCTCTGCAAGGTATCCTCCCAGAGCTCTCGGCGGACCTTGTGGTTGCACCCACTGCTCCGGCCTCTGATCCTCCAGCTCACGGGCCACCTGCAAACGCTCCATCTCGCGCCTCAGCTCACTAGCCTCCTGTCGAGAGGCTTCCAGCTGTTCCACCACACCACGCACCTGTCTTCTGACCTCATCTTGCACCGCTTCATACGTACTCCCACCGCTTCCACCTGAACTGCCCTCATAGCCTCGCTGTTGGTGTCCATAAAGTAGCGGTGCCCGTTGCTCCATCCTCTGAAGCTGTTCCCTCTGGCCACGAGTCAACAGAGGCCGATCGCCATGAGCCTGTGCCATCCACACTCCTTGCTCTGACTCCGGCGATCCCATCGCCCGACCACCACTCGGGGGAGACCCGAGCGGCGAAGGATTCCACATAGGTGCAGGCTGCTGCGCCGCCTGTGCAGCATTCATCTGCCCGCACTGCATTCCCATCACTTCTGTGGGACCACGATTCGGCTCCTCCGCTGGGCCATATTGACCTTCCACAGGCCAGCTGGTCCCGCCCGGACTTTGACCAGTGGCCACCGCCACCGCCATAGCCCTCACAGCGATTCCAGTCTCTTGCGCTTGCGCTGCTCCCTGACCACCAGCCACCATTGTGGTGTCTCCAGCATGTTCTTGTGCATCAGTAGCGGCAGTCACGTCTGCGTGATTTGGGCTCATACCCTGTTGATGCGGTACAGCTGGGCTTACATCCGGGAAGGCAGCTCTGTAATCGGGATCTATGCCCTGATCCATGGCAAACGCGGTCGAATTGCAAAGTTCTTTTTCCACAAACTGCGAAAGTCTTGTCAACTGCTTGGAAAGCCTTTGTTGTACATGTTTGCACATCAAGCATGTTGATCAATCGCGTGGTCTCAAGGGGCAATTCCGTAGCCCTCCCTGGAGAAACATGAGCGGCAGCATGATGCTCAACCGTTCGTCCTTTACAAAGCATCCCTGCACTCACAAGGCCCTTTTGTGCATCAACAGTTACTATGAGGGTTTCTTAGGGTTACTCTAAGGTATACTGTACGGCTAACTATGAGGGCGCTATGATAAAGGATCTAGATGGTTCACGGTACGGCGTGTTAGGGTTTGAGTGCGTTTTTTGAAGTTTGGGGTTCTAGGTCTTAGGGTTTAGTTGAGGCTAAGGGGTTTAGAGTTGGGGCTTAGCGGTTATGTTGGAGTTTTCAGAGTTTCTTGCTTTCGGAGTTTCACCTCTGGAAGTGGAGGGCCATACACCTTCAGATTTTGCGACTCAAGGTTGGTAAGGACTCAGGGTTCAGGGTTTAGTGTTTAGGGTACGGCATGGCGCTGCAAGGATTGGAAGCGCAGTGACCAAACCTGAAAATCGTAACCCAACAACCCTAAACCCTAAAACCCTATCCCGACAACCCTCCTCCAACCCGAAAACCCTCAAACCCTAAAGGGTTAAACCCCGACCCAGACACCCCAAAACCCTAAATCCTAAACCCTAACACCCTAAACCCTAAACCCTAAAACCCTAAAACCCTAAACCCTAATCTTCGGATGAGCTCCGAAGAATCGAAACCTAAGCTGGTGCCTGGGCTGCTACCCATAAGTAGAACAGGGCTTCGGGGTCCCGACTCGTGCAGGGTTTTGGGGTCTATTATCGTGTATAATTATGAGAGGGCAGACATGTAAGGTATAGTATTGGTAATTATGCAGGCTTCTAGATTTGGTCATTTCAGAAGCCCTTAGCCCGAATGCCCTAAAAGCTCGTGTCATAACAAAAGCCCCGTGTAAAGCTTTGCCTAGGCCGACGAATTTAAGATTCGGGCGAGAAGTTTAGGGATGAGATTTTTGGGTTAGGTTTCTTCTAGGGTTAGGACGAAGAACTGCTCGGTCCACTCCGAACGCGTGCGAACAAAAACTGAAGATCTAACTTAGAATCTAACTTCGGCCCAGTCTCATATGGAGGGTAGCATGTGCCCGCAAAAATGCCTGGATGCTGGACACCGCCACATGTACACCTGGTAGCTCTTTCAAAGCGCAAAGACTCGGAAAAATGCACTGACTCACATTGAAGAAGCATGGACACTGTTCTACACAGAACTGGTTGGGTTGAGCTGAGACATCAGCGGAACGAGTGGCGCTGAATTGAGACGGGATGTCATCGGCACACGGTGCATCCGATACTTCAGCTACACTGTGGGTTTTTTGGTCAACGCCGTGCACGCATGTGCGCTGCGTGCTTTTCATGAAGGTCCTCGTCGGCGGGCAGAGAATAAAAACCAGTTAATATGGGGCTTTAGAGATCAGAATAGTGTTTCTTTCTGGTGCTGTTATACTAAAGTTACATTACGGACTACAAGGCTATATCGGAACATTTCGACCCCCATATAGCTGCACTGAAAAGACCGTAAGAAGTCGTCTCTCGAACAATAAACCCTTGCACATCCTGAAAGATCACAGAATGAGATTGAGAACGGATACGACCCATAGGAGCTAAGCGCAAATCAGGCCCCTCCGACTGCAAGCGAGGCGCGACTCTGCATTTTGTAGTAAAACGAAGTGGTTGAAGGAATCCCGCTCCCGTCCCGCTTCAGAAGGGAGTTCTGACAGGAATAGGGTAGGGTAGGCTAGCTGAGGCAGCCTAAACGGCTACGTCCTCGGAACCGGCGCATGCTCGACATGGCAGCGCTTCAGTGCCAGCAGTTCAAGGTTGTATGACAATCCAGAAGCACTGACAAAGGGTCAACAGCATCATTTGTTGGCACTGTCCCCTTCTCTTCAAACATACTAAAGATGCACCAGATCGTGATCCGCTTTTGTGGCCAACTGTATTTGCATCTGTCATAGTCACCACGGCCCGGAGCGCAGTCAGAGTCAATTGACACCTGCAGGCGAACTGTTTGCAGCGCGTGTACAGGGCACAAAAGCCCTGTGTCATGGGCTGTAGCTACAAGTAGCATGTGATGCAATTCGATACATGGCTTGCCTCTCGGAAAGGACTCATTTTGTTCTTGCGCGCTATGACTCTATCCAAACATGTGAGGCCGACAGCATGGCAACACCGCAGGGGCTTGATGGCAGGTGCCCAGCTTCAACTGCGCATTGCTGTGGTGGCCGTGGTTCAATGCAGGTGCAAGGTGTTGTTGGCCCGGGGGAACAGAATAATCTGAGAAAAGCCTGCTTGTGTTTTTGCGAGGTTAGTCGTGTATGCAGAAAACAAGTATCGCTTCAACAGCGACTCGGGCACACAAAGCTTCTTCCTTCCAACATAACATCTCTGAATCTTGATACGGTGTAGCTGTTCCAGGCCAGACCACGCACCCAACCACGTACCCCAAGTGAAGCAAGTCTTCACCAACAGAGACTGACGGTTTCAGTTTCATAGACCCACTCATACGCGGCAGGTCCGCACGAGCAGTCCGTGCATGGCAAGGTAAATTAAACAATAAGATCCAGCCAGGATGAGGAAACTACAAGTAGCGGCCATAAAGACCAGCCTTTAGCCTCAAGGGCTTTCTTCTGAGGCTTATACGTGCGAGGGCCTACCCATGTCTGCCTGACATGTTTTGACGCCGGGTTCCTCTCCTGTGGAAACCACCCGGCAGCAAATCTAAAACAAAAATGGGCCCCACGCCTTGTCGGCCGGCCCGGCACAGCCAGAATTGGATCCAAAATATAAGGGAATGATCCTAAAGCCTACATCTTACACCCCATGCCGGCACCCCAGCTGTGCTTCGCTGCCAGGCAGTGCACCCCGAGCAGCGTCCCCCTTTTCAAGGGGCAAGCTAATCTCGATGGGGCGCAGAACGAGAATCATGTTCTCACACTAACATCACAAGGATTCATCTCGCATGTCTCAGCAGGGGGCATCCCAAGGATCGCCGCCTGATGGATGTTGCCTGATCGCGTAGATGTTCTTCTTGCAGGCCGGGCACCGTGGCGTGAAGCCGAAGTCCCAGAGGTCCTGGGACGGCGGGGCCACCAGCATGTCGAATGAGATGTGGTCTGGGAGGGTGAAGGCAGGCAATGTCACGGCTGACACCTTCAAACCCCCGGTGCCGCTCATGTACTTCGGGGGCCGGCTGAGGAACCAACCCTGGCCAGACCAGGCCGAGGAGATGTAGCTTCCGTCCGGACCAAAACTGCACGCGATGAACTTCTTCGTTTTTGTCTCCCCGTAGTCTCCGGATCCTGGCTCCTCGACGAGGTTGTGCAGGTTCAGGTCATAGCCCACCAAGACGGATCCTCTGTATGAAGGACAACTGTTAATGGCAGTACACATCCAGTCCTCCCCGTGCACGCTCAATGGCGGAAACGCGACGACCCCCTCATAGCTTGCTGTGAGGCCCCAGATCCGGCCCGTGTTGCGCCATGGACGTATCGTTACTGAGACAATCTCAGTGCTATACACTGAACAGTCCCAGAGCAGCTTCTCATCCAACAGGACGGCGAGATGCTTTCCTCTCCTGCATCAATTTGTTGGAGCAATGAGCTTGACTATGTAATCTATCGGTCACCCAAAGGTAGGACAGACCTCAAAAAAATAGCAATGTTGAAATCACCATGTATGCAAGACCTTCAGGGACGTTGGGGTCTGTGCGAGCTGTGCTTGTTGTTTTCCAGCCGTTGCACACGCAGGGGTTTTCCTTGGCTTGAAACGATTGAACGCGGTTGAACATTCAGCCATGTCTACCATAAAATCATTTTAAACTAATGTACGTCGTTTATTTTGCGGAAGAAATAGTAGCGAAACCCCCTATCAAGCGGAAGCGCGTGAGTTTGACTCGGAAATGCTGTTAGCCCGTGCCAACTTCTTCGCTCATGTAATCTGAACAAGTGGAAGAACGCTCTTTGACTGTTGGACATGAACCCTGTCGACCATGGCATTGTTTTCAATGGCTTGCAAGACCCCTCCACCCCATCCCACCCTTTCCACCCGAGGCCCACCGGCCACCATTGCAACCGTTGCGAACCGTGGAGCGAGCTTGAGGAAGGTTTGAGACGGTTGTAAGCATTAAACATTTGAGAACGTTCACGCACAATTATTCTGGACCGAATCTGTGCAGATTCTGCAGACTCACTCAAGATGATTGCCTGCGGAAGGGGTGGATGGGCGGTATGACCAAGGCCAGATGCACCGAATCTAGCCCTGCAGGCAGGTGAAGCTGCACATGTCATCACCGAGAAAAAACTCGCAAAGATCAAGGGGAGACTGATAGAAATATGCGGTCATCGTGGAGTGTGAGACGTTTTGCTCAGTGGCCGCCTTGACATGTTCTGAGCTTTGCTATGCCACCTTCCACCGCTGTCTCATGAGAACCAGACTTCTTTGCCGAACGGTTCAAGGCTCAAGGTCCACTCTATAGGCTATAGACGCGATAAAGTATTTTTTACAGTAGCTTCAATGCTGCGCCTGATCAGCTTGTAGTGGTGCCACTTTCCTGCTTGGACTGCTGATGGCCCCGGACTCCCGTAGTACGGCGACATGTCAACACCGGTCTCGGCAATTTCTTGATGGTACCAGTTTTCATACAGCGTCCCGTCGATGGAGTCGAGAATGATAGCTTGCCAGTGGTCCGTCCCCGGCATCGTGAATGTCAATGCTGCGTCGCTGAAGCTTTCCTGCGGGGCCTCAGCAATGTTTCAGGCAACGTCCCAGGAATTCTTAAGGCTTATGGGAAAACCTGTGCTGCCCAGGATCCATGGTCTCCAAGCGCATGTAGAAGTTGACCTCCCAGCGCCCGTTCTCCAGCAACGGGACGGTGATTTCCCCCTGACCGGAGTTCTCAGAAGGATTTGTGCATTCGAGATACTTCGCGGACTCGACGCAGGAGTGGCGGACGGGGTGGGTGCCCCAGTCCAACATCTCCGGCAGCGGCGTTGGCTGAACGTGCAGCAGGACTTCAGAGCCTGGCTGCAGTTGATCAGCCCACTTGTGGACGCCCTCCACGGTGATCGTCTTAGCCGAGAACTCAAAGTTCAAGGACTCCGGAGACGTTTGGGAACTGGAGGGCTTCGCCGCATGTGCGATACCGTTGATGCTCACACCGTCCAGACCGGAGCCGCCCTTCCTCAGCACGACCAGACTCGCATAGCCCGAAGCAAAGGGGACCTTCACCGAAAGACTGTGCTTTTGCCTTGGCTCTGCTCGGAGGAAAAAGCCTATCGGTACAGCCTTGACTAACTTAGGCGAACACCCTGAAGAAGTTTTCTGCACAGGCGGGACTCGCTGTGGGAACTGCAGCCTCGTAGGTCAGCTTGTTCTCCAACAAAAGCTCGGCAGGCTTTAAGAGGCTCATAGACTGATCGAAAAGCTTTCGCCTCTTGGCAAGGTTAGTCTCCGGCAGTATGAGGTTATTGACGTAGTGGTAGCTGCTCTTCTGCATCAAGCCGTTGTACAAAGCCTTTGTCTTGTCTTGCTTCAGCCTCAGCTGCAGTAATCCTAAATCATGAGTCGCTGCACCATAGCCATAGCCCGCTGTGGTACGAGGTATGACCGTACGCCTAAACCCTAAACCCTAAAATCTATCAGAAATACACGAACGGGCACTAACGCTGGGCTGTGTCTCGGACCCGAAAACCAAAGCTCGCCATACCCCCTGTCATGATACAGTGGTTTACGACTTACGACAGATGTGAAATGCGAATGTATTACCGGCAGGAACATGTGCACTTTCATAAACTAAGAAGAAGCAGCCCGAGAGCGCAGCGCTCAGGATTCAAGTTGTGACGCATGCTCGCATGACGTGTATGCTGCCGACACATTGCATGGGGCATCATGCAACTGCTCTATGAACTTGCCTTCAAAGAGCACGGGCAGCTTCTTCGTCTTGGAACTTACGTGGCTAGACCCTTGATCCTGGGACTAAAGTCTGTAGTAGCATACTCTAGTAGTATACTGGGGCATACAGGCATACAGGAAACCGGAGACTGTGAAGCTCGAAGTTTCAGAAGTTGCGAGAACACCTCAATACGCTCCGCTGGTCTAAGGGCTGCGTATCCAAAAGCACTGTTCGGTCAGGCCGGATCTTGCAGTTGCTGCACACAAGCAACCTCCACCACAACAAGTCTTTCGAGACTTTCGAGGCCAAAATTCTTCAAGCAACTCTTCCTTTGGTCGAACTGTTACGTCTCTGCTTAGGCTTTTGCTATTGGCAAGGTTCCTCACTGCTCGCGCCGCTTCCGCAGCCCTGGATCAAGCTTACGACGTCTTACGACTTACGATGAACGGAGCCCGCTAAACCCATTGCGATGCAGTTGACAGGATAACACGAAGCCCCCTTCGACGCTTCGACTTCTTGGTGTCGCTGGCAACAGTTATCAAACTTCCCAGAGGTACTGAACGAATTTCCGAGTTTGTGGACGACAGGTTGATGGGCACATGAAGCCCTCGTCAAGGTCAAGCAGCCACGTCGCTGGCACCCACCGCAAGCCCATCACGAGACCCCCCAAATCTCAGACCCCAGCTAGCCAGATTGCGCTGCTTCGTGGATCTTCACGGAGCTTCCTTGTCCGCTGACCACCTGATGCCTCGCTTTCCTCAAAGAACCCGGTAAACCTCGTCCTCAAAAGTGACTTTGGATGCCGGGGCACCTTGTTCTGTCAAGGAGTTCGAACTGGAGACTTGACAACGTTTTGCAGGTTGTCTCGCATGGTGCTTGGTTCACCCCGCAGCACTCCAATGCCTACAGGGAACTGCAGAGTCGTGGTGCATGTGGAAAGTGCCATCGGGCTATCATGCCTTGGGATCCACGTCGCGCGGTCGCCTGCAGCACCAAGCGCCGGTGCCGCAGACTGGGTTGTCTCCAAATCTGTCGGCATTGTACCTTAAGGATGCAAGGCAAGCCACTGTGGAAGATCGCAAGCAGCAACAAAGGCGACATGACACTTGACACCACGGCGCATATACTCATAGCCATCGTCCAAGTCATTCCCTACCTCGCACCTTGGTGTACCACCATAGGCCGCCCGTAACCAGCTTATCAGGTGTTGTACTTCCATTGCGGACAAGTAGCTTCACCTGCGTGCTCTCGTGAGTAAAGCCAAGAATCGGCCAGGCCGTAGCTTGGAAAATCGGCGTCTGACCCTGGGAACCGGAAATTCCCGGCTCAGAAGCAAGGCTGCACGCTAACGGGAACAACGACCGAGTGCGTGCTGGAGGCTTTGCGGATGTAGACCTTGAGGCCGCCATGGCTGTGTCCCGGATTGCATGGGTCGTTCCACCTGGGTAGCTGAACGCTTCTTTATTAACAGCTGTTTGCCTAAACGCACGCATTTCCCCGCAGCGTCCGAAAAGCGCTGAACGCCCGTATTTCCCGAGGGTCCCTGAAGTAGACTTCTTAATAGATCGGCTAAGTCGGTTTTTAATCCCTTCAAAACCCCCATGCCAGACCTCAGGCCGATGCAAGTGCTCGAAAGATGCGGGTTTTTAGGAGATTACCGATGCAGGAAGAGGTCGTTCATGGAAATTTGATAGATTCGGGATACTGAGAGCCAACAAGACCGTCAGCAGCATCGGAGATGGCACGAAGCCCACAGCTGCAACTTGTGGAGAAATGGGCGAGCTCGGTTATTGCTTCACAGCTGCAATCGTTCCCAATTAAAGCCGAGATGCCCGGCGTACAGGTAGCTGCAAGCGCCGTCGTCGAATCTGAGCGATGGATCCTCAAGGATCGTCTCACGCCTCCACATTCGCGCCGTGTATGGGTAGTCCTGCAGATGAGACTTCTCAATGCGCCGGTGCGAGTTGCTGTAGAATGAAAGGACCTGCGTCCGAGGACAACAGTCTGCTGACAGTCTGCTTCAAACGGTCTACCTAACCTAAACCCTAAACCCCCAAACCTCTAAACCCTAAGCCTTAAACCCAAAACCCCTAAACACTAAACCCTAAACCCCCTCAACCTCTAAACCCCCAAACCCTAAAGCCTTGGGAGCTCCGGCCAGGCGCATGGCCCTGTCCCTAATTCGGGAGAGTCGATTCCATCTTCCGCAGAAACCGTTAAGACTCCCACGCCATCTTCGAGGCGGGTATATGTATGCTGCAGGTATGAATACAAGGAATATATATATATATATATATATAAGCATATATATATATATATGTATTTACTGATTTATTTATGTATATTTATTTTTGATGTATGTATATATATATATATATATACACACATACACGATGTCTTCCGCGGGTGAATCTCGCGCGGATGTTTACTCCGTCGTGTTTCCTGTATGAGCTTGTGCAGTATGCTGCATGCACGGACACTCAGAAGCACGCAGCGGTGTCCAATCGAGCCCTGTCTTGTGGGAGTTCCCAGAAATTGTCCGCAGAAATGACTGGAGGGGTCTTCTTGCCTCAACCTGCATGCTCGCAGCTACAGTACCGGGGTAAGGGGCTATCGGATGTAGCATTCCTGCCTCCGATTTGCTCATAACCATCCACTTCGCACAGTCGCCCGTAGCGAAGAGGAACTCATCGAAATCCTCGTTAGCCCATGCCTTCGAGAAACTGTCGCCGGTGGGATCGCCTTCGTTGACACTGCCCACCAGCTGGTCCTTCTGAGGGAACCTTCCACCTGGTGTTCGCCGCATCAGCTTCCAACCAGGACCGACTGCAGCATCACAGTTGGCCTCTCCCACATTTGCCTCAGATCGGGGGCAAACGAGCTCGCCTTGGCACAACCCTGCACGAGAATCAACGCCGAGCTGCAGCAGCCAGGCAGTAATCGTACCTCGTGACAGCGAGACTCTGACATGTGCTTGACTGGCTTGAACAGACACACCACATGCTGCATCCAGCGTTGCCAAGACGCATGTGGGACAGAGATGTTGCCTCATCTACTCCTTTAAACTCCGTGAGAGCAGCAGCTGAGGGGTTTCCATTTGGACAGCCGACACCACGGAAGTTTTCCACGAGCAATGCATCTGCTTGCGCCGTGATCTTCGGATCAACGTCGGTGGCCTGCGTGATGTGCTGTCGGATGTGCTGCCATTTGGAGTGTAAGGTATTGATGATTCCGTCTAGGACGGCTAGGTGCACCGGCACCATCGCAGCAAGCAAGGGCGTAGCCCCAGCGACCGCCCTGTCCTTGCACTCTAGACTTGGCCAGCCATTCTTATAGCAGGGTAGGAAAAGAAGGTTCGGGATATGCGCGATGTCAACCTCGACGGCCAGAAGGTAAGACAAGAATGAATCTGGGTCCACAATGTTGCCGACAGAAGCACTTTCGATGCTCTGCAGCACCGAGCGCACTTTCTCCGCAGTCTCCATGAACGAGTTCTGGTCAATGGCATTGAAGATCAGCTCCTGCAATGCTAGCAATGATATATCTTAATATATTTCCACATATTACAACATGTTGTAATATACTTCAGTTTATCAAGCTAACACAACTCCACGAGATTCCCGAATTCGAATCTTGTGGTGCTCCCGGCCTCGACCTCCAGAAACTCGGACCTCAGATCTTTGCGGAGCTCTTCCAGCTTGGAGTCCATGGCCTCCAAAAGTGACCCGAAACCCTGAAACAAAAAACCTTAAAACCTAAACCCACTTGGAGTCCATGACCTCCAAAAGCTCGATTCTCAAGTCGTCAATTTGACGTCGTACGTATTGCCCGACGTATTGCTGCACGTACTGCACACTGGCCATGTCTGGCGGAGGGATGAAGACGTCGAGCACCGTTTGCGCAAGAACTCCCATGGGCCCGATGAAGGGAGCGAAACGTGCCGCAGAGCGTCCGAAGCGCTCGAGCATGACGTCACCAAAGGCGCTGCCAACTTCAATGAACATCTTTGCCACCTCCCTGCCTATTTCGCGCTGGTCCTTCGCGAAACTGTTGTTTCTGTTGCTTTTGTTCATCTCCTACGCCGCACTCATACGGCGCAAGCTCCACAGGCTTTGCTCATCTAGATTTACTTCACATGGAGACCTGCTCCAATGGTCCGTCCTCATCCGCATCTCGATTGTCATCATTCGGCCGTAAATGCCCGACCAACCAGAAGTCCGCTGGTCAAGATGGCGCCCGTCGCATAACTCTTCTTGCCCGGACCGTCGTCGTCGTCATCGACCTTAGTAGCGTTTACCCCGTGTCTAGTTGTGGGACCCGTGTCGAGCTTCGACGCGCCTCAATGCTCGAGCTCGACCCAAGCTTGAAGTCGCTTTGGTCCGCGCTTTGCAACCGCCTGGGCCTGGCACAAGCACCACCTTACACTGCGGTGCCAGATTTTGCCCGCTGGGATCCAGCATTCTCGCATCGTGTTTGCCTTGCATCAGGCCTGTGTCCTTGAGCCCGCGCAACTGCAAACGTCTGTGAGGGTGGGATGGCACCTCTCCTCGGCGGTATGCGAAACGACGCCGTGGCGGCCATGCTGTCGAAATGCGACCTGTCGGAACCTCGCAAATTGACAACGAAATGCAGAGAAGCCTCAATGATGAGCTGGCATTCGTGAGGCTCTGCACATACACTGGCAAGCTAAAGAAGAAGAGCACCAAACTTTGTCCACACGGCATGGCACAGCTTGGAGCAAGTCAAGGCCGAAAACTTGGGATAAATCTCATTCAAGCTGCAAAGGCTGCACAGGGCACGACAAAAACGCAGATCTCGATGCCACTCTCGCCACGCAGCGCATTGTGCATTCGGATGCTCCCAGGCTCGGAAGAGCGGCGTGTACAGTTTGAGGCTTTGGGGTGACATTGTATCGCGAAGACGGGTTTCGGCGAGACTGCCAACATCTGCAAAAAAAAACAAAAATCAAACATCCATGCATTCTGCAGATACGACGACTGCTGTCAATCTGTCACAGGTGTCCCAAGACTAATCACAACACCACCCTTGTCTCAGCTGCCGGCGGAAACGTCGCTGTCTTCGTCTCCTTGCGGCGAAGCATTCTTGATGCGAACCCTGCCAGCTGCGTCACGTCAGTATTTCGCAAATACATATGTGGGAGCGGACTTGGGGACTTGCAGATTTAAGGTTGTGTGATCTTTCTGTTGGTTTCGAGGCCATGAGTCCATGAGACCATGTAGGGCACAGGTGACATACAACTCGCAAGGCTTGAGCTTAAGGGTCCTTGCTTTCAGATTTGGTTGCGAACGTGTAGGACTCGTCGGGTAATTGATGTATGGGCAGGATTATGAGGGTGTTAAGGCTGTTGACAATATTGAAACCACACTGAGGATTGCGCGTTGGTGTAGCCGCCAAGAAGCCTTCAGCGTGGGGTAGCTATTTTGGGGTTCCTTAGTATAATTATAGTATACTGGGCTCCAAAACTCTATTCTAACTATTAAGGAGCCACATTTGGCTGGCCTTGCTGTCTGTACACTTCACAGAGTAGGGTACGGTTATTGATTACCCGAGCCTGAGCTGTCTTGTAGACTTGTTGGATGCTTATCCCGCAACCAGCACCAGCACTCGCCACATGAAGGGGTTTTCACGCATGTCAACATTTCTCGATTTGCAGGTTGTGTGTTATGGGCCTAGGGGTTCCTGGTTGCACACTCCGGCCCCATAAGACTTCGGCGTCTTGCCACTGACGATGGACGGGAAGATCTTCTCCAAATCTGAGACTTAGCAAAGCAATGCAAGCAACCCAGGGCTCTTCAACAAGAGACGCTGCTGCTTTCCAGGGTAGAGGCTGTGTCCAACTGGTCACAATGGTCTGTGGCACGAAAAAGATACTCAGAACAAGGCCGCAGATCAACAGGAGGCCAATGTTCATGATGTTCGGGGGGGCTCCAGGCTCGAACTCAATTCTTAGAGTTGTGGTCATGGAGACTCAACTGTAGACCGAGGGCTCTAGGAGCTAGAAGCGTGTTCTCCACATTGAGATGCTGGGCTGAATGAACTAGATCGACTGCACAAGGCACGGAGCCAGATTCCAGACAGCAGTTTGAATTGGGGCAGCTTCTCATTAGGTCGATTGAGGTGTCAGGATGTGTCGATTGCGCCGGCCGCATCCGCAAGTTTTAGGTTGACCAGGTACCTGCTGCAGCTAAGAGTGGACATCGGTTCCCCGGACCGATCTTTTGAGAACTTTCGGCCATATGATTCGTAACGCAATCACTCAATCGATCAAGAGTGCGACCACGGTGTTCCCAGTCGTACTCAGAAATGGACAAGACAATAGAATCGGAAGAGATACTCTCTCTCTCTCTCTCTCTCTGTCTCTCTTGGGCAGGAGAGGTGGGACAACGGTCTTTGAGCTCAGGATTTGTTTGATGCCAAAATGGCGTGGCGTACGGATTCACTTTGCATGAGATCCGCATGCCAACACCAGGTGTTACCCAACAGCTGAGGCGTGGTCTCATCAAAAGCAGTCACTGAACGGCTCTCCAGATGTCCTGTGTGCAAGTGCCGAAGCGGGCTTAGCGGGACCTCGTTAGAAGCTTAGCATGGTCGCTTCATCCCACCGCCGGTCGGATGTACAAAAATCTGAAAGCTGGGATCGACAGGGTCCTGCAAAGTTGCACGGAGGCTGGGAACTCCCGGTTGCGGAGGCTCTGCGCCTTGAGGCCATGGGGGCTTTCTGATTGGTTCGAGTCGAACTCAAGTTGCTTCCTTGAAGCACAATCATGTTGGCCTAAGGGCGGACAGGCCCATTATGGAGATTAGCCACACCGGTCTCAGTGGCCCTACCTGGTCATTGTCATGATAGAATGACTCTATGTCAGGAGTCCGTCTGATCCATACTCGTTACTTGCGGCTTACAGTGAAAAATCCAGATTCTGTGAGGAGCCTCTGCTAGCACTGGTAGCACTTGCCCCGGCCTCCTGCAACTGAAGAAGTAAGCCAGGACCCGCAGCCCGCAAACTGGCCTGAATGAGAATGGCAGTCATGGACTCTTCGTACATGGTGAGATACCTGCCCGTCTCGGAATCTTGCGATCGACTCTCAAAGCCCAACCAGCGAACGACGAACTGCCTAAACCTTACTTAAACGCTAGACCCTTGACCCCAAGCCCTCAACCCCAACCCACAAAGCCGAAGCCCTAAACGCACTATGCCTGAAGTCCAACGGGGCCCCCAGACTAAAATGCCATCAGCTCTGACCCATAAACCCAAACCCCAGATCAGGCAAAGAAGGCGCGACTAACTTCAAACCTAACCTTGAATCAAGTAAAGAAGGCACAACTTAGTCTAAGAACGCTTAAGTTGAGCAGCATTTTTACTCCGCAAGAACCGATTGATGTCAGGTGCTTCAAAACGCACCATCATGGCGGCGTAGGAGCTCCACGCCAGCATCTGGAGTGTTCCCCTAGCCAGTGTACTGGAACGACTTGACGGTTACCTTCGCCCCGGACTTGCCGTTCACGGACTTGGAAATTATCTGCGTCTCGCCACCGTTGATGCAAATGCCAACATCAAAAGGAACGGCATTCGCGTGGCTGCAACTGAAATTGACCACAGACACCGTGTACTTGCCCTTGGGTGCGTTCTTCTTCCAAACGATGTTCTCCACCGGCTCTTTGCAATCTTGCATGCGGTCCACATCCAACTCTCCCTTGCATGCGGACTTCTTGTGCTGGAACCAGATCTTCTCCTGCAGCAACCCAACCCTAAACACAAGCTGTTGAAGGTATATACTGGCCCTACACACGCAAAGCCCAGACCCCAACTTTAAAGCCTTATAGCCTGAAGCCCCGAGCCAGGAAACCGAACCCTGAAGTCTATGCTCAAAAGTCGCAACCCGGAGCCCAAAAACCAGGAAAAACCTACAAAATAACAACTAAACCCTCTGGGCCTTGCTGGGTGGGACCACATGAAGATCCAAGTCATTGGTCCTTCCTTTCCTGGGCTCTTGATAAGGAAGCTAATATCAGCTCCCGAAATTAAAGAGACCTTATTGGGGTCTATGGTTTAAGTAGTATTATGGATTAAAGACCCCTATTATGGTAACCTTTGTAAAATCTTTTAACAAGAGCCCAGCTTCTTCGAGTTGTCCCACATCAACGAGATGGCCACGGCACCTGGGTTTACAGGTTTAAGGGTTCAAGGGTTGGAGTTCGGGGCTTGGGGTTTAGGAAAGAGTTTAGGGTTTAGGGTTTAGGGTTTAGGGTTTGGGTTTAGGGTTTAGGGTTTAGGGTTTAGGGTTTAGGGTTTAGGGTTTAGGGTTTAGGGTTTGGGTTTAGGGTTTAGGGTTTAGGGTTTAGGGTTTAGGGTTTAGGGATGGCTCATGCACCCGGATGTTTTCTCGAGGAGCTCGATTGAAGCTCCCATAACACCCAGCTGTCTGTCTGTAACTCGTACCAACCGAGGTAGCCCTAAAACCCAAGACCCTGTCAAAACCCTTGCAAACGACGCAAAACAAGAAAAATGCCTTGGGCTTCTTAAGTATCAATAGCCCAGGCCAGGCACCCTTTCCCTTGGCACGGCCAGCTTTGGCCTTGTTCAGGCGCCTGTCAAGCATCTCGTACTTCCCGGTCTTGGCGGTGCTGCCGGGAGAAGCAGCGCCACCCTTGCCGCGGTCCTCAAACTTCACGCCGGCTTTCTGCCGGAACTTCTGCTGGAGGAGCTTGATGGCCTTGTCTTTGGTGGATGGCCCTTTGACCTGCACCTGCCCAGCAGTTCCGTTCCGGCCCCAATGTTGCACGAACCAGTACTTGGACTTGTCGCTGGACTGCACCACCTGCATCTTGTAGAACTTGTCAGAATTCTTGGCGGCGTCTACCAAGTTCAAGTCGGCATCGTAGGTCTCCCCACCCTCCTTGAGCACGCTACCTTTGGCAGCGAGGCCCGAAGCGGGAATGACGGCGATGCGCCCGGCTTTGCTTTTCCTGGGCTTTGAAGTAACCAGGGCAAACAGTATAGACTTTCATTTCATAATGGGTTCCCCTTAAGTAACAGGTCCCAAAAGAGTATTAAAGTATGATACTCCAAGGCCCAGTTTCAGGCCCGACTTGGCGACACGCTTGGGGGCAGCCTTGGGCTTGGCCTTGGCCTTCGGCGCCATGAGGTCTCAACAGCTTTGCTCGACAGAAAACTGGCAGCTGCGGTTTCGACTTTCGGGCCCACTTGACAAGCAGCTTAGCAACATGAACCACCTGGCCTTACCGATCTCAGCTCCTCACATAGCAGCCTTCGCTAAGGTGATATGCGTCTACTGCACATCGAAAGCAGCAAAGTTGTCGTCACCTCGACTGGCCGGGTGCTGCCCCCCTGGCGGCCGAAGGCCTGGGAGTTTATGATTTTGGGGATTTATAGGGTTCCTTTGAAGGGTACTATAGGGTTGTATCATAGGGTACAAGGTTTAGACTTCAGGGCTTTGGGGGTTGAAATCCCAAGCAACAACTTGCAAGACTTTAACTTGTAAGAGATCCTGAGGCAGCGCGAACGAGCTTGTAGCATCCTACACGTCCTGCAAGTTCTGTTACGACAGCTACCTAACGAAAGCTTGGAAACTCTGATACTCCAAGAACACGCACATCCGAACCGATACTTCGGCAGCTTGCCTCAATTCGTCTGCCGGCCATTTATCCATCTTCAATTTCGAGTCGTCTGCAGCATGGCCGCGAAGCCTTTGATAATTTGATCGTCTAATGCTGCTAAGTGGTTTCGCGCCTTAGGCTTCACACACTAAGTAGAACCTTAAACCCTAAGTCCTAAACTCCAAACAAAACAAGCAGCCACAGACCACATCATTCGTTCTCATGGTTGGACGCACGGATCGAAAGGCCTTCGGTTTCGGGTTTAGGGTAATGAACATGTCACTGCGTCTACACTGCATGCGCGCTTGAAGGCTTGTGGACACGAATCCGCGTCGGGCATACGGCATGGCACTGGACTCCTCTGTCTATGCTTACCTTTGGTTAGTAGGGAATGGAGGAATGGGGTACAACTATAACCACTATTACTACCATTCTTCCATTCCCTACTAACCAACGGTACGTATGGTCGCAGTGAAAAACTGAGCCGATTGCTGCGCCGAAGATGCACGATGCCGCATGCTGCATGCTCAAGCCGTCGCAAGTCTGCAACAAAGCTAGGGCTCTCAAATCAAGTAGGCAGAGATGCTACGGCTGAACGAACTGCTTGCTTAAATACACTAACCAAAATACCAGTGAAGGCAAAATGGAGAAACAGCTGACTTCTTTGGCAGCATGCTTGCCATCTGCCTTCCCATCCTAGGTCCCCCCCTGCCACCGGAACTCAGAATGTTCCAACCTCGGGTGAGATTACATCATGACGCCACACGAAGCACTCCGTCGAACAAAGATGTCGCAAGCGCAGCTTAGATGCCCAGCATCCCAGTTCCTGCAACGATACCTGGGACTGAGGGTTCAGGAAGGCAGAAGCAGCAGTGTAGGGCTTTGTAATGTAGGGGCCGGCTTTAGGTTTCAGGGTTTAGGATTCAGATTTGAGTTTCAAGGCAGGGAAACTTCGAAGGAATGGATTTTCGATATCCGGCCCCCAGTCTGTGCCAAAACAGCAATTTCATGGGCACTTGAGGGCCTTAAGGGTTCAATCTCGACTTTCCACAAAACAGTCGCTAGCCTCGCTACATGCTGTAGAGTCCTCAGTTCTGCATCAAACCTTAAACCCCGACAAATCGCGAAACTTGACTAAACCCGCCGACCAGCACTCAACTCACTTGTGCACGCAACTAAACCCGCCCAGCGCCCAACTCACTTGTCTTTAGAGGTAGGCGGGAGGGGTCAGGGTGTATGCCAGAAGCCACCAAAGGCAATAAACACCACAGAATCTGCATGAACCCGAAAACCGCAGGAAAAGATAACAAAAAACAGAGCCAAGTAAGAGCTCCCTTGTGCCTGGATTTTCTTCCTAACGAACCTTCCTGCCAGCCCAGCAGCCTCGAAACTCAAAGGGAACACCCCAAACCCCAAAACCAAAGCCCTTAAACCCCAAGCCCAAGCCCCAAGCCCCAAACCTAAGCCCCAAACCCTAGACCCTAAGCCCTAAACCCTGAACCCAAAACCCTAAACCCCAAACACTTCATCCTAAACTTGGTCCCCCACAGATCATTCATGCCGGCCCCTCCGACTCCTCAACGTCAAGGCCCTGAAAGGAATCGGGTCTGGCGCTGAGGGTATGGTGCAGCATACGATTTCGGATTGAGGGTTCAAGGTTTAAACCCCTCACGGCTAACCCATCTAGGGTTCGGGTTGAGGGTTTAAGGCTTAGGGTTCGGTGTTGATCTAGAATCGTTCAGGGCCCGCGGTTCAAGTGCTAAGGTCGATAAGGTCATTGGTCCTTCGGCTTCAGGGCGTAGATTTTGGAGCTGATGAGTTTTGACGTGAGGCTCACGGCATGGAACTTAGCGTCTACGGTCTCGGGTTTAAGCTTAAGGGATCCAGTTGAGGCCATGGTTTAGAGAGTTTGTAGTGTAGAGTTCAGGCTTCATGGTCGATGCTTGTTTTGACAATATTGAAACTTAATGGTGACAAACTGAAGCATGTTGGGTTGCCTTTTGTATTCATGCTTGAAGCTCAGGATAAATAAATGTACTTGAGATCCGAGGTCGAGGGTTTAATGCTGCAGCTGTAGAAAAATAGATCTAGAGTTTAAGGGGCGAAGGGTCGTAAAGCTCAGCTTTGAAGGTGTGCGAGGTTGAGGCTGCAGGATTCAGATTTGGCCCCAGGGGAAGATTCGAGATGAAGAAATGGAAGGTCGGAGTGTGCTCTAAACACAAGGATTTTGGGGATCAGCCTGGAGACCAAGACTATAGGGCTTTTCAGGCACATAACAGTGTCTTATATTCAAATATGTGGGCTGTTGAAAGATTCTACACCCCTGGGGCAGGTGAACGCATTCCGGGACAGCAAAGGCCGTTGATTTTTGGAGCTACGACTCCCTGTGCAGCACTAGCTCGTCGCAGCTTTGAGGCGAGCGGTGGAAAACTGTCACCCGGTGAGGAGGTTCACGGCTTCTGCAACGTCTCCACCCGCATTCTGCAGCGCTTGCCGGGCAGCATCCTTTGCAAAGCCCATAGCCTCGAGTTGCCTGAGACGAAAGACAAGCCACAATGATACCCCGACCTCAACACAGGCTCATTGCCTCGTGAACCCCTTTAAGACTGAGAACCTATGACTCATGAAGCCCTTAGTGGCCCCTTAGGACTTAGGACTTGTGACTTCTTGGCTCATGAACCCCATTCCTTATTTGAGCAGAGCGGCGCCACGGCATCGGCACTGGCATCCTCAGGCTCGGATTCCCCCTCCGCTCTCTGCGTCCCCTCCTCCCGGGCCCTGTCGGCGGTCAGGCTGGCCTGGAATTCTGCATCCTGCTCCTCCGAATTTAATTTCTTGTTACGGAGGTCAATTGAAGTTACCATTTTCGGGATCTTTAGCAAATACCATGGCTTCCTTCCTATTTATGGTAAAGTAGCTTAAGTTAAGGTCCATAAGTCAAAGTCCTCAAGAAGAGCCAAAGGTAAGAAGAA
Organism: Symbiodinium sp. CCMP2592; assembly: GCA_905221615.1. NCBI lineage: Eukaryota > Dinophyceae > Suessiales > Symbiodiniaceae > Symbiodinium > Symbiodinium sp. CCMP2592. The sequence goes on along the minus strand of CAJNDT010001224.1, from coordinate 760,510 downwards.
AAACCTAGACAAAAAAAAAGAAAAAGCAAAAAATATAAGATAAAAAGAAAAGGAGAATCAAAATCTGGTCCTCCACCAGCCGCCGCCGCTCCGAGGCCTCTGCGAGGGCCTCGGAGAGGTGCAGCGCGCGCTGCAGCTGCGCCTCCTCCGACTCCGGGACCGCTGGCCCCGGGCCCGGGCCTGGGGGTTTGAGGGTTTAGGGGTTTAGGGATTTAGGGGTCTAGGGTTTGGGTTTAGGGTTTAGGGGTTGAAGGATTTAGGGTTTAGGCATTTAGGATTTAGGGCTTAAGGGTTTGAGGGTTGAAGGTTTTCCGTTCTGAGCCTGGGGGGCCCTGAGAGCCTCCCACCCAGCTGTTGAAGGCGCGTTCCAGCACTGCCGGCGGCTTTCGTTCGGCCTCCACCTCCAAAGTGTTGAAGTCGTGGTAATCCTTGCCGAAAGCCTCCCCGATTCCCAGCTCTGCTTCACTCCAGGCCTTCCGAGCTTGCATCAGCTCCTTCCGGGTGCATGCCAGACATGATTCTCCATCTACCTACGTTACCTTTACTTGTGCCTGGGGTTGTAGATACGCACTCACACTTTCATGTGCTTCCTTCTTCCACTCAGCCAAAAAGCAACTCATATTCTTTCTCTCCCTCCTTCTCTCTCTCTCTCTCTCTCTCTCTCTCTCTCTCTCTCTCTCTCTCTCTCTCTCTCTCTCTCTCTCTCTCTCTCTCTCTCTCTCTCTCTCTCTCTCTTTTCTCTCTTACGCACTGACTTGCAAGCTCTCTCTCTCGCTCTCTCTCGCACCTACACTCTAGGGCTCTGGCTTACGGCTTACGAGTTTCGAGGTGAAGGTTTGGCAATTAGGATCCAATGGAAACTTGGGAGTCCGGAGCTGTGATCCTGGTCGAAGAGGGAGGACTCGCACATTTGCGCCAGGCGCCCGGCGCAAGCGTGCAGCCACCGAAGGGTTCCCTCAGCTCGGAAGAGCGCTGCGCAACGGTGGACGAAGGCTTCCGAGACCAAGCTGTGTATTCTGGAATACTGCTGGTGGACCTTGTGCGTGTGAGGAGCAAACGGGCTCTTGTCCAGCAGCTGCTGCCAGGGGGTGCTGTAAGGCGAACCCGCGGGAGCAGTCACCAGAGAAATGCTAAGTTCCTGAAGGATTGGGCGCAGTGTCCGGGGAAACAACAGCATAGCACGCATCAAAGCGACGTGTGATCTTGAAGGGCCGTCTTCTTGAAACTCCTGGCGCGCCCAGCACGATTGCGTAAGGTCCTCCACAGAGACCGTGCTGATGGCGCTTCCTTCATCAGTATTCTTCGTGGCCTGCCGTCCCCCTGACTTAAGGAAGTGCAGGGCCAAGGCAGTAGAGTAGGCGAAGTTGGGCATTGCACAGTCCAAACGGAGGATGGTCTTGTCTGGAAGTGAGCATGGCAGGTCGAAACCTGCCGCAATGTCAACCAGCAGGGAATACTCTTGGGCGCGCAAGCAGAAAAAATCCAGGTGCACCTCACGTCTATCAGTCCTAGAAACGCAAACACTCTTCCAAAGCATGATCAAAGAAGTGCGGTATATGACAGCTAAGCTCACCAGTGCATGCAATGGATCGCGAGGGAGTGTCATAGCCAGAACCAGCTTGCAGACTTCAAGGGCGGTGCGCGGCAGCCCTTGCGTCGCCAAGCCAAGCATGTAGGCCCAGAGAACCGTCAGCCAGGGCCAGCCGGGCCAACTTTCCTCCTATGGGTCTGGGGCTGGGGGCTTGCGGCGGCTGTAGGGCCTTATTCTGGTAACCCTTGTGGAACCCTGACAACTAATAGCATTATTAGCAACAACAATACTACTGTTACTAATAATACCAATAATGCCACTAATCATGTAATATAATAATACTAATAATATTGATAATGATAATGATACCAACAACCTCTTCTTTATAGAAACCCGTTTACCGTAACCCTTCCTACGGTTGATGATATAAATCCTGCATTATCCATAATAAGGAATATACCATAATTCCCACAGTTTAGGGCCCTGAAGGTAAGGCAGGATTTATATCATCAACCCTAAGCCCTAAACCCTATAGATCCCTTAAAGGAAGCCCTTAAAGGTACCCCTATAGATCCCTTTAACGGAAGCGTAGTGACCCACTGGGCCCCCACCCGTGGCCTCCTCAAGCCGTAGACGAACTCTGGGCCAGTGCCTTACCGTTGGTTAGTGGGGAATGGAGGAATGGGGCCTATAAGGGTTACTATAAGGGATCGAAAAGGGTACTATAATGGGAATGGAGGAATGGGGTACAATTATAACTACTATTACTACTAGTACTACTATTGTTACTATAAGGGATCGAAAAGGGTACTATAATATAGGGGCCTTAATAATTAGATGGGGTACAATTATAACTACTATTACTACCATTCTTCCATTCCCTACTAACCAGCGGTAAGGTGCATGGAGCTCACGCCGTCGCCGCGCTTGACGTCCAGCCTTACTGGGCCATAAAAGGTTCAGGGGTTAGGGGTTTAGGGGTTAGCGGTTAGGGGTGTAGGGGATTAGGGGATTAGGGGATTGGGGGGTTTAGGGGTTTCGGGGTTAGGGGATTAGGGGATTAGGGGATTAGGGGTTAGGGGTTTAGGGGTTGGGGGTTTAGGGGTTGGGGGTTTAGGGGTTAGGGGATTTGGGGATTAGGGGTTAGGGGTTTAGGGGTTAGGGGTTTAGGGGTTAGGGGATTAGGGGATTAGGGGTTAGGGGTTTAGGGATTAGGGGTTCGGGGTTTAGGGGTTAGGGGTTTAGGGGTTAGGGGGGGAGGGGTTTAGGGGTTAGGGGTTAGGGGATTAGGGGATTAGGGGTTAGGGGTTTAGGGGTTTAGGGGTTTAGGGGTTAGGGGTTAGGGGTAGGGGTTTAGGGGTTGGGGAGTTAGGGTTTAGGGGTTTAGGGGCTTAGGGTAGGGGATTAGGGGGGGGGGGGTTAGGGGTAGGTGGGGTCGTTTATAGGGGTTAGGGGTTTAGGGGTTAGGGGTTTAGGGTTTAGGGGTTTAGGGGTTTAGGGGTTAGGGGTTTAGGGGTTTAGGGGATTAGGGGTTAGGGGTTTAGGGGTTAGGGGTTTAGGGGTTTAGGGGTTAGGGGATTAGGGGATTAGGGGTTAGGGGTTTAGGGGTTTAGGGGTTTAGGGGTTTAGGGGTTAGGGGATTAGGGGATTAGGGGTTAGGGGTTTGGGGGTTAGGGGTTTAGGGGTTTAGGGGTTAGGGGATTAGGGGATTAGGGGTTAGGGGTTTAGGGGATTAGGGGTTAGGGGATTAGGGGATTAGGGGATTAGGGGTTAGGGGTTTAGGGATTAGGGGTTCGGGGTTTAGGGGTTAGGGGTTTAGGGGTTAGGGGTTTAGGGGTTTAGGGGTTAGGGGTTTAGGGGTTTAAGGGTTAGGGGATTAGGGGATTAGGGGTTAGGGGTTTAGGGGTTAGGGGTTTACGGGTTTAGGGGTTAGGGGATTAGGGGATTAGGGGTTAGGGGTTTAGGGGATTAGGGGTTAGGGGTTTAGGGGTTAGGGGTTTAGGGGTTTAGGGGTTAGGGGATTAGGGGATATAGGGGTTAGGGGTTTAGGGGTTAGGGGTTTAGGGGTTTAGGGGTTAGGGGATTAGGGGATTAGGGGTTAGGGGTTTAGGGGTTAGGGGTTTAGGGTTTTAGGGGTTTAGGGGTTTAGGAGCTTAGGGTTTAGGGTTTAGGGGTACTGGGCCATAAGGTTTAAGGGTTAGGGGTTTAGGGGTTTAGAGGTTTAGAGGTTTAGGGGTACTGGGCCATAAGGTTTTTTTTCAGCAGCGTTTTCCGTAAGCACGCTCACGGAAGGTCTTAAGACCAGGTGTTGGACCATATTAGGGTTTAGGGATTTCGGTGTTTAAGCTTTAGGGTTTTGGGTTCAAGGTTTAATGTTCGGGTTTAGGGCTCTGGAGTCGAAGAAGGAATATGAGGACTGCTAGATTAGAAGGGAGTTTATAAGGACCAGCGTAGGCATTCTCCTCTGCACTCCTAATGAGTAGCCTCGTCTCTGCGAAGGGCGAGAAGGATCCGTGAAAGCTGCACTCCATGGCATAGGCAGCCCGTCGAAGTAGCTGAAAGGCATCTTGATGTTGCCCGGACTGTCGACAGATGTCAGATAGAACGAAGAGCGCCTCCACAGAGAAAGGGTGATCCATAAGGAAGGCATTCACCTCGTTGGGATCATGCAGCATCGCAGCTCCAGCAAACTCGACCCGCGCCATCTCATACTCCCGGGTATCTCGCACTGCGAACAGCATCTCCCCAGCTTCCGGTGCCATTTCCTTACCGTTGGTTAGTAGGGAATGGAGGAATGGGGTACAATTATAACTACTATTACTACCATTCTTCCATTCCCTACTAACCAGCGGTAAGTTTCTGCACAACCTTCCGGTCGTCCCCAGTTCTCCTCCGAGGAAGGCTCCACAAGAAAAAGGCGACGGTAGTGTGCAAAATGCCCCTCGTGGACTCCTGGGCACTCGCTCGTAGTACTATGGATGATATCATATACTACAATATATATGTATATATATATATATATAGATATATATATATATATATACATATGTATATATATATATATATATGTGTGTGTGTATGTGTTTATTTATTGCTTGTATTTATATTTTGCATTATTTTGTATTTACAAATTAAATATTCATTGTACTTTATTCTACAAGGGCCCCCAAAAAAAATATGAAGAGCTACGTCTCTCTAAAGGCATGAATACAGGAACAAGAAAGCATCCCAAAGTTCCCTCACGGACTCCCCGGTGCTTCACCGCAGATTTCCGGCTCTCGGCTTTTGGGGCTTTGCCTTTTGGCATCTTCATCTTCCCAAAGAGGCTCTTTTGCTCCCGGTCTGAACTGAAGAAGGCCTTGGACATAGAGAGGACGCAGGACCTCGGCAGAAGTTCAGAGTTGAGGGTTCTAGGTTTAAGAGTTTAGGGGTTGAGGGGTTGAGGGGTTTAAGGGTTCAGTGGCTCAGGGGTTTAAGGGTGTAGGTTTATGGGCTTAAGGGTTCAGGGTTGAGGGTTTAGGGTTTGGGATGTCGGGTCCAGGATTTAGGTTTTGGACGGGTTTATCGGGTTTACGATTTCGGGCTTTGAGTTCAGTTCCGCCAGCCAGATCAAGGAAGCGTGGATCTCGATGTTTCACAGGAACAGTGAGTTTGCGCTGAATTCCAAGCTTCGTCCGGCAACGGCAACTACGAGCCGCTTGCAAAGCCCCTGACCAAAAGCGATGTCAACCCCCAAAACCCCGAAACTCCTAAACCTTGAGCCCTTAAGCCCTTAAGCCCTTAAGCCCTTAAGCCCTTAAGCCCTTAAGCCCTGAAAGCCTTAAGCCCTTAAGCCCTTAAGCCCTTGACCGGAACCCTAAACCTCAAACACGTCAAGGTACCCGCACAGATCTTGCTCCCCTGGCACGGACGAAGTTGCAACCTCTGCCACTGCCGCATCCAGGAGCCTTTGATTGTGTTGGGGCTATTTAGGGTTACCACTAAGGTGACAGCACTAGCTGCTATACATATATATATATATATGTATGTGTATATATGAATATGTAACTACACAGACATACATACATACATATACATATATATATATATATAACACAGGCTCATAAAGGTTTCTGCAAGGGCTTATATCAGAACTACACGGCCAAGGATTACAGGGTAACTTTAATTGTTTTCCGACCTTTCTGTGCCGCAGGTGGCTGGTCGTCGTCGATGCAATTGTCGCGGCCCGCCGCCGTCATAGTAGCCGCGGTGACAATGGCAAACGTTCAAGAAACAATCAAAAACGGAAAGACCCGATTAAGTAGTACCACCTAACCGGAGTTGCCAACACAACACCACAACCATCGCGCACACAGCGGCCGCCACTGCCACCACCATCACCACCACCGCCGCCATCGCTGACAACGACTGCCACAGTACCGCCACCAAGAAGCGGCAAACGACTGTGCAGAATACGACAAAACAAACAAAAATGACGACAATGATGATCACAGAGGTTAGGACTGCCACGCTGACTCGAAAGCCAATGATCGCATCACCTGAACCCTTAACTTTGCTCTAGAACTTGAAACTCGTGACGTGGTACCAGGCTACCAGGCCGCATCCAATCCATAATCAACCGAGAAGCTGATCGTCTTCATCCATGTCAGGACTGTCTGGATATCCTGCGCTCTTTGCGTCCTGCTTCTTGCCCTTCTTCCTCAGGTCGCAGGATGGTTCAGAGAGCTTGCAAAAAGGCAGGTTCCACGACTAGCTGACAGACAGGCTCTGCTCCTGCTACTGCTCTGCAGCATGTTTAAATTTTACTCGCTGATGTTCCTGGGAACTCCGTGCGATTCAACTGTAGCCCGTCGATGACCAACGTCTCTCACACTGTCTGCCAGCATCACAACCACTGCGCCTCACGATATTTGAGATTGCGATGACGAGCGACGACCAGCGACGACGATGAAGAAGAAAACGAATAAACCGAAGACGCCGACAACGCCGACGCTGCCAGCAACGACGCCGACGATACCGACGACATAGACGAGACCGCGATGGCGACGGCGAGGCGACCAACACCAAGACTGCGAACACTGCGACCACAACCCTTGCGGATTTTTTCTGACGACCCTGGCAACTGACTATGACGACGGCGAGCAGAAGAACAATCCAACAGCAGACAAAGAAGAAGTATCCACTGGCACTGCAAGCAGCAGCAGGAGCAGCAGCAGCAGCAGCACCACCACCACCACCACAACGACATACCACGACACCACTCACAACCCCCAAAACTCCCTCACCTCCAGGAACTTGCTGTGAGTGCATCTGCCCTTCGCAACACGACCTGGGGACCTCCGAAACCTGAAGTCTGCAATTAACAGGCCCAACCCGACAATCCTTCCGGTACCCCTTGCAGAAACCCTTCTTGCTACCACTATAGTGTGTATGTATATATATATATACACACAGTATATTATCATACATTTTGGTATAACATGATCAGTGTATTATAGTGTATTACAGTATACTAGAGTAGCCCTAACGGGAACCATGAACGGAGCTTAGCGTCTTCTTCTTCTTCCCCTTGGCTGCCTTTGAGGGCTCCGCAGATGGAGCCGGCTCCGCAGTCTCTGCGAGCTCGGACCCCGAAGAGTCTGCCAGCGCTGAGAAGCCACATGGAGCCTGCCAGGAAAAATGGGTTCAAAGTCGAACGCTTGGGTTTATGTTTTCATGGAGCCTGCTAGGAAAAAGATGGTTCAAAGTCGAGTTTAGGATTTTGGGTTTAGAGTTTGGGCTGTTGGTCTTGGGTTTTCGGATTGAGGAGTTTTGGGGTGTGCCAAGATGCGAAGCATCGAAGATCGCAACACCTCCCTGAAGGTCTGAGTCTTCCAAACCCGTAGAAAGGGGGGAGGTCTTGGCGGCCACGGTTTCCAGCGCACTCTCTGGAGCCCAGAGGGAAGCTGCTCGAGTCGAAGGTCGGGCCAAGCACGATTTACTTGGAGTAAGTAGAGTCCTTATGGGGTACCTTAAAGGGTTCTATAAGAGATCTATAGGGTTTGGGGTTTAAGGATCATTGGACGTAGTAAGTAGGGTTATAAGTACCTTAATTGGGGTTATAAGTAGTTGTAAGTGTAGTTATCTTACTTCGAACCCCCAATTACTAGGTCCCATGATCCTTGAAGTAGGGCTTTGGGATTAGGCTTCAGCGTTTTGGGAATCAGGGTTTATGGCCCCAGAAATTACGATTGCGGATCTGGGGAATGTCGTTTTGTGCCTTCGAACCAGATGGACGCTTTGTTCAATGATCCAAAGCTTGTTGGCTAAAGGGACCCATTATACTATACTTAGAATAAGGAACCCCCAAAATAGTATAGGTAATGATTTAGGCCCCTAAACTAAATCCTAAAGACAAGAGGAGCTTCAACTGTGGATCCTTGGATGTCGCGAACACCCCGCTTACCCGATCTCTTGAAGCCTGAGCCCCGGACTCCTCTACCGGAGTGAACAAAACACTGTGGGTTTAGGGTTTAGGGGTTAGGGTTCAGGGCTTAATTAAAGTCTAGGGATGTAAGCTGGCAAGCTTGGACCGCCCATACTTAGAAAAACTTAGCCAACAGCATCCTCAGCACAAAGACACATAGTTTACGCTGAACCCCCAAAAAATACCCCAAACCCTGAAAACCACAAAAACCCCTCAAACCCTAAACCCTAAACCTTAAACCCTGAACCTTAAACCCTAAACCCTAAATCGTTGCGAAGCGAGGCGGCCTTCGTCTGAGGCTCTTCCTCGCTGACATCCTCAGGAGCCTCCCCGACTGCGTCGTTTTGCAGCTTGCGCAGCTGCTTCATTGCAACGGAGTCTAAAGCCCAAGTTGTAGCACTAAACACCAATCTTACGCCAAATGCACCCTAATTCTTGCATCCTAAGCCCAATATCGCAACGGACCTCCCTCAGGAGCTAGGTCTGACTTCGCATGTAGGTTGTCGCAAGCACTGCACTCGTACTTTTCAGATACTATAGTACAGTGTAGCAAATTACAGCACAAAAAAAGGTACATGTACAATTTTGTTCGTATAGTATACCTCTAGTATATTTACATATAGTCTATTTCTAGTCCATTATTGTAAGCTGCAGCTGTAGCTCGTCGTCTCCGGCTCGGGATTCGCTGGAGCCAAAAGCACTGCAGGCGTAAATGGTGTCGGCGCTCGGGTCAAAGAAAAAGAATAGAAACCGGGGTGCCTTTTTGGGTCCTTATTATAATCCGGCACCTAATAGTTAGGGTACCCAAAAAGGGACCATAAGTTTGACAACCACCCAAGCATAGAAACCGGAGAGCATGTCGACACCCAGATGGAAATTGGCCGAAGCAACGCTGGGCGGTTTAGGGTGTTGCAGTTTGGTGCGGAGGCCTTGTTTTGAGTGGTTGTAGTGTCCAGGGACCAGGGCCCATGACGTGTTGTGCGAAGTGCTTGAAACAGGCCACCTAAGAAAGCTTTCGATGCGTAGAGATGAGGGCGGACCAGAAGTGTTTCAGAGAATGACAGCGAAGCAAACAACAGAAACACGTACAGCTTGTGCAATCTGCAGGATTGCAAGGAAAGGCTGTGGAAGAAAGAAGCTCGGAAGGCCAGGATGAAGGTCGTCTATGCACAACCCTAAACCCTAAACTACAATTATAATAAGGAGCCCGCAAAATAGTGTAGGTAATTATTCAAGCCCCTACACTCGGGTTCATGTAAGACCTACACCCCTAAACCATCAACCCCCTAAACCCTAAACCAGCCCCTACACGCAATGGGCGGCGGTGCAGTCCTCTGCCAGCATGTCTTGCTCATCCTCAGCAGGTCTGTAATATAGAGGACGTGATTTCTTAGACTAGGGCGTTGGGGTATGATACAGTATAAATGTGTGGGTTTGCTGGGGGTCTTTAAGGGGGATCTTACGAGAATTTAGAGCTCAGACTGACTCTTGGAGGTTCGAGGGCTCAGAGCTAGGCCCATCTATCGAAGGCGAGACTTACGATGGTTCTGGGTTTAGGGTTTAGGGGTTTAGGGTTCAGGGTTTAGGGGTTTGGGGGTTTAGGGGTTTAGGGGTTTAGGGTTTAGGGGGTTTCGAAGAGCGTTTTCGTAGAGGAAGCATTCAACTCCTACCTGCAGATTTCATGCCCACACTGCCTCGCGCTTACAAATAGGGCCTCTTGTCACTACTCTTGTGATGCCTAAAGCCGCGACTTACAGGCTGTAGGGCGTTCGTTGCCAGGCCTCTTCGACATCCTGCTTCTCGTCGTCTTCGTCTTCATCCTGCTCCAAAAAAATCGAGCTTTGACGCTCAAAGCTGTGCAGTAGCCCCCAAACCTACTCCAATCGCACAAGCTCCCTTCAACCCCTCGGTGCACGGAGAGTTTAGCAAAACGCGTGACGCCCGCCTCCTCGGCTTCCACAGCCTGCTCTGTGGCTGAGCGTGCCCTCGGCCGAAGCGTCGCAGTCTAGAACCTACCATCACCATCCAAAGAGTGCATTCCTGCTTCGAGAGCAAACATCTGAAAACGCTGCATCTTTTAATTAGCCTTTGGGTACTGAAAAGATCCAAAACCTTCAACCCCATACACCAAAGCCCCAAGAACTTTCAGCTCTTGCTCTGAGTCCGATGCCTTGGAGGTGGCGCCTCCGAAACCGGACATGGAGCTGAAAGCCGTAAATTTGAGGGTTTGCGGTTTAGGGCCGAAAAAAGCACCCTAAGCCGGAGTGTGCAATTCGCGCACTGGCAATATAGGCAGCTGTGTAAGTCTCCTGTCACACATATCAATGCAGAGCTTGATACATTCGCAACACGCACATCACGTGTCCATCCATCCATCCCTCCATCAATCCATCCATCCGTCCGTCCATGCATGCGTCCCTACATTCACACATACATCCGTGCAGACATCAAACAAACCAACAAACAAACATACATACACACATACATACATACATAAATACATAAATACATAAATACATACATGCCGTTAGCTACCATCGCATACCAATACACTACGTATGTTGCAGCACGTTGCAGCACATGACACAACGGCACATTACATCACATTAGGTTGCCCTACATTCCATTACATACATACATTCATACAGACAGACAGATACACCGACCTACCTAGAAACATATTTTGCAACGTGCAGCGGTTCGGAAGGAAGGACCAACACAACTCCCAAAGAAGATGGAAGAAGCCAACTGTGATAGCCGAAAGCATCAGCTCCTTCAAAGCCTAAAACCTGAATCTCTTGGAACTCCCGTGGATAAACCCTAAACCCTAAACCCTAAACCCTAAACCCTAAACCCTAAACCCTAAACCCGTGGATAAACAGGCCCTGAGACCCCGTTCAAAAGCTGAGAGTTTCCGATTCCTAGCTGCGAAACCCCATGCGCCGGGATCGTCCCTCCTTCGGCGGGTCCCCAAGGGCGGCGAGGAGGGATCGGTCTACAGCCTCAGCAAGCAAAGGCCCTTTATCATAAACAGTTTTGAAAGAACCCGTATTGGCAGTGCTAGTGCCACTATCCATTGCCTCATGAGTGGCACCATCATCATCATCATCATCATCATCATCATCATCATCATCATCATCAGTATTGTTATTCTTAATATTGTGACTACTACTCTTGATATTGTTCAAACGATTATTGCTACTGTCGTTTACGAAACTACAACTCTGGTGCCCATGGCGGGGCTTGGGGCTTTGGGTGGGCTAGTGTCAATGTTAGTAACGAGTCGCAGCAGATGCAGAACAGCTTGCTAGATGTCACAAGCAGCCTTTGTTGTTGTTAGTCTTTCAGAAAACGTAGTTGTTCTGGCAGTAGTGGCAGTAGTAGTCTCCGTCGTCGCAGGTGGTGGTGCTGGTGGTGCTGGTGGTGCTGGTGGTGCTGGTGGTGCTGGTGGTGCTGGTGGTGCTGGTGGTGCTGGTGGTGCGGGTGGTGCTGGTGGTGCTGGTGGTGCTGGTGGTGCTGGTGGTGCTGGTGGTGCTGGTGGTGCTGGTGGTGCTGGTGGTGCTGGTGGTGCTGGTGGTGCTGGTGGTGCTGGTGGTGGCAGTAGCAGCAACAGCAGCAGTCATTCGGCTTGCGAGGACGGGAAGCGGAGAGCCCAACTGAAACTACATTGGGTTTTAAAACCTGGTAAACGAATCTTACCGATACCTTCTGCCCTCTGGGGCTACAGCTGTCAGGCGCATGGCCTTGCCGCAGGGTTTAGGTTTCGGATTTTTAAGTTCAGGTTGTCTGCGATCTAGCACCTCCTTCTTCATGAGTATGATACAGTTAAAGAGCGATCGTGTCGACTCTGATGTGTCGACCGCAAACACTGTGGCAAACAAACTTGTCATCAAATGAAGAAGCAAACAAAACATTGACAACCGTGACAGCAGCACACAAACGAAATCTGCAGTGGACTGTGGCTTTTAATACTGCGATGACGATTACCGTGGCCTCGACGGCCCCAATCAGCACTATCACTACTAAGCATGCACCTACCAACAGGAACATCAGCACTGCTGTCATCCCTAGTCTGTTTACAGACGTACCACGAACCGACAACTACCACTGCAACTGCCGCGACCACGACCAATACTTACTGCTACTGCACCATATACGAGCGACGGCTGCTACTGCTACTACTACTCCTCCTCCTCGTAGTACTACTCCTCCTCCCCCTAGCAGTAGTACTCCTCCTCGTCCTAGTAGTAGTAGTAGTAGTAGTAGTAGTAGTAGTAGTAGTAGTAGTAGTAGTAGTAGTAGTAGTAGTAGTAGTAGTAGTAGTAGTAGTATTAGTAGTAGTAGTAGTAGTAGTAGTAGTAGTACTAGTAGTAGTAGTAGTAGTAGTAGTAGTAGTAGTAGCAGTAGTAGTAGTAGTCGTCGTGGTGGTGGTAGTAGTACTACTACTGCTACTACTACTGCCACTGCCACTGCCACTGCTACCACTCACTGGCACTACTTGGAGGGCAGCATCATGACGCGCAGAAGGCCTCAAGCGGCTCCAGCAGCTCCACGCTCTGGGCGGCAGGGGCAAGAATATGCAAAATGGTTTGCATGGGGTTTAGGGTTTAGGATTTAAGGGTTTAGGGGTTTAGGGGAAGTCGTTTTTGGATTGGTATTTGGGATATTGGGGCTATGGTTCGGACGGCCATGTGCTCGCCTTCAGGTTGCTGTCCCTACACCAAGCCTTCAGCCTCAAAGTCCGGAGTAGGGTTTAGGGTTTAGGGCCAAGAGGACAACCAAATGCACACTCATCAGTATTCCTGACACGAACTACTATGCACTTACGAAGGCATTCATATACAGCCTACTCAGGGCCTGCTTCATGTGTAGGGCTTCGGTTCGCGTGAAGGGTTTGCTTGTAAACTGGGAAGGAAATAGACGCGATGCCTTTATGCTGCAGGCTTCGGGAGTTTGGGGTTCGGGTCTGGAGATTTAGGACTTCAGCGATGCAGGCCCGAAGCGAAGGTCGTTGTCACGAGTAGATTGCAGGCACGCTCTTACAGAGCAGTCGGAGCCCCTAGGAATCCAAGACCCAACGCCCTGATACCAAAGCCCTCCACCCTGGACCCTCATTAGGATGCCTTTGGCAAACATGGCAAATACCAGGTCCTGGGAATTACCGGATGCAGCTGAACAGCTTTGGAGATCAGGCTCCACTGCCAGGAGAAGCCACAAGGCACTGTATGGGCTTTGGAGTTTGGGCCTATGGGAGCTTCTCAATAGTAAGGCCCTCGCCAATAAGCCCGCTAAGCGCATACGGGCATTCAGCTCAGGAGTTTTTGCTTACGCTTAAGGTTTAGGGCTTATAGGGTTTAGGGTTTCGGGCACCGGGAGCTCGAGCCTTGTCCAGAAGCCGGTCCAGCAACAAATCGTCCGCTGCTTTCACCGTGGCCTAGACAAGGGCACGTCAGATGCACCACCCCAACCCTACACTCCAAAACCAGAAAAGCCTAAGCCCTGTACCGTAACCCTGGCTCCCGAAACCATAAGTGAAAACCCTAAACGGCTAAACCTGAACCCAACACGAGCGTTGCACCCCGAGATAGGGATGCTGATCCCATAGGATTAGTATGGACGTATTCGAGGCTTTGGGTTCCCCTGCAACGGTGCTACCGCAAGCTGGATGGACCCCAATAGCCGACAATCTGCTGAGTTTGGAAACCATGGCGTTTCTGTGAACTCTGTATCATCGTGCAAAGAACCTGATACAAATGCAAAGCGTGTTCAGGCCACTTTGCCTGCCTAGTACTACATACTCCAGAGCTTCAGAGGAGGGAGCAACCCCAGGACCCTAGATTCAAACCCAAAGCCCTCAACCCTGAACATACAACCCTGAGCCCTCAGCCAAAGAGGATCCTAGGTGCCGTCAATTTCTTCAAACCACTGTGGGGCATTTCGAGGGCAGTACAGGGCCTCAAGTGGTTGAAGCTCTAGCAGATTCGCCAACAAATGTTGTTGAAGCGCTTCCTCAACCCCAAAACCATACGATACAAAAAACTGATGCAAGAGGACTGCCAATCGATTCCCATGCTTGCGTGGCTGTTTCGGGGCCCTCCTTCTTCAGCAGATTTCTTTCCAACCTGGCATCAATTTAGGATTCGGGCTTTGGGCTTCAAGGCTGCATGTCAGTTTACGGCTTGAGCAACGCTCCGCTACAAGGCTCATCAAAAAAGACTGTGTCTCTGATTCAAGACCAGTCTTAGCGACGGCTTGAGGTATCGATGTTCTGCATAATGAGGAGAAATTCCCCCAAAACTCACATCCCCAAAGCCCGAATCACAGAGCTTCAAGACAAGCAATAGCTCACGACACCAAGTCGTCATCCCGCTTTCGAAGCTGCCACATCTTGGCTTGGCAGTATAGCGTTCAGGATCCAGGGCGCAGGGCTGCTGGCACTGAAGGATCACGAGAAAAGGAACAACAGCAAGCACAAAAGCAATGACAGCAACAATCAGCCTCCGACAGTCATCAGCGACGGAAGCACCATCTCCAGCAGCATGCAGGAACAAGAAAACAGTCCTAATAGAACTACTACTGCATCACGAACACCATGATGCTGGCGATCGTTCTGATCATCAAAACGATCAGCATCATGCAAGGTAGCGAAACAGAAGCGAAGGAAACGTGGTCATCGTCTTAGTCATGATAACCCTGCAGGCAATAGTCCGCATAAGCATGAGTATGACAGGCATCATGCTCATGTTCATTGAATGCACATACATACGAAACCCAAACCCCTATCCTCCAATCCCGCATCCTCAAGTCAAGCCTGAATCCCAGATAAATAGCCATGAACTGCTCAGCAGCCTCAAGGAGCCCACACAAAACCCTTGTAGCCGTAGTCTAGACAGTGAGCACCCTCACTTAACCATTGTTAAAGCCCTGATAACATCTTTGCAAAACCTTAGAATCACGCTTGTCCAACTATCGAGGCGAGAACGGACACGGCCAGCGGCCGAGCAGGCGCAGAGTTGGTTCTGCCGACGATCTCGAGCACCGTCTGCAAAGCCATGAGTTGGCGATTTAGAGCTTAGGGCTTTGGGTTTAGAGTTTAAGGTCTAGCGAGTTCAGGACCTAGGATGGTTTAGGGTCTAGCGTATAGGACCTCTAGGATTAGGAATTTTGGGGCCCCGGGCGTTTTAGGGTGCAGTGTAGAGTTTAGGGAGTTCGGAGCTGAGGGCTGAGGGCGCGAGGACCGGGCTTCTCCGTTGTTCATCAGGTTTGCCCTTCCAGGAAGCAGCTGAATCGGGGGTTTCCGAAAATAGGGGATCCTGATATAGTACCCTAAATAGTAGGATCCTTATTATCAGGACCCCCAAATAGGTACCCCTAATTTTCGGAAACCCCCAAAAGGCACCATCCCTGGTTAAGAGATGGCCCGCATGCAGCACGAAGGTTCGCCAGCAGAAAACTGTACTGCATGGGCCTCAACAGTTTGTGGTCTGGTATGGTATGACTGTACAGGAACCAATTTTTGGTCTGGCATGGCATGACTGTCTAGGAACCATACAGGGATAATGTTGCTACTCATTCCGACCGCTCTAATTAGCAGGGCCTCCGCCTCAAGCACCAGCGGAAAAGAGACGCTGAACTCAGCAACGTCGGCTCTGCTTCCTGAAAAGGCTCCCTGGCCCCGAACAGGGGGCGAAATATGGTACTTGACGATTACCTATACTATGTGGGGGTTCCATATTATAACTATAGTATACTGGGCTCCGAAACCCTCTTTTGATTTTTAAGCCTATAAACGTGGGGTTTAGGGTCTAGACTTACGAATGTTTAGTTTTTGTTGCAAGGTCTGGTGAGCCTCAACCTTTGCATCTTGATGACTCTTCATTGCAATTCTGACCTCCAGATCCCACTGCACAGACATGCCCCTAAACCCTCAACCCCAAACCTTAAACCTAAACCCTTAACCCGAAAAGCACCGAAAACATCTGTTTCTTCTCGCAATCGTTCGTCAGGCAAGTTTCTATCTTATCTCGCCTGGTGTCTGCGGGCAGCTTGCGCAGTCACCAACGCAGAGGATTTCGGGACGTCGTAGTGGGGTTTCTAGAGAAGTGCAAGGCAAACAGCAGAGCTAGGGGATTTCAAACAAAGCTCGAAAATGATACTTGCACTGAAGACTCCAGTTTGGAGCAGCTCCACTCAGTGTAACTCGGGCCTGGTAAGGCGGAAGATTCTTCCTGAATTCACCTGAGGCATGCTGCACGTCTCAGAGTCCCTTTTGGGCACGATAATATTCCACAAAATCGTCCAGTACCACAGGCCAAGCCGGGTTCTCGTCGTACGTGGACAGATCCGCCGGGACTTCGGTCGCCAGCTTCAGGACCATCATCCACAAATCCCGGGGAATAGCTCTCCCCTTCATGTTCTTGGCGGCCCAATCCTGAGAACTTTTTCTACAAGCGTGGATGAAAGAGAACGACCTGCCTTATACCGTGAAGACCGCAACATATCTACAACCAGAATGCACTGCCACATGACCCGATGATACCGGCGGAGAAACTGGGCCTAGCACTGACTGACATGACGCCTCAATTGGCGTGGCCTGCTCTTGCAACCTGCATCGTAGATGTAAACCAGGCCTTCAAGCATACCTGAAATAAAATATAAATATACCACAAGCACCGCCGAGGTTCGCAGAAGTCCTCTCGCAGGGACCAGTTGGGTAGGAGCAGGGCCCAGTACTGCGCTGCTTCCTCCAATGGAAGGACCTTGCAGAGTTTAGATTCATGCGCTCAACCTTTGGACTATTTCCACTATGACGTCGGTCATCGTAAAATTACGGCATGGTACTGATTACCTGGGGCAGCGTTGGCCTGCTTTCTCTTCTGCTTCTTCTCAGTCTCTTTTCTGGCTGTTCGCACCATGACCGGGTACAATTAGTCTGGTAGTGTGCCTATTCATATTGCTACTGCTGCCCATGGCAGAGGAAGTTGTTAAACAGGAACTACCAAAGACACATAGTATTACGACTGCTGGCTGCAGCATCAGCTAAGAGCTTCTGCCACTCTCTAGGAGCTACTGCCTCAATACTGTTACTGCTACTGCTGCTGCTACTGCTATACTACTCCTACTCCGCCGCCCTGACCCCACCCTATAACCTGTCCAGCTGGCATGTTCGTGATGCTATTCCAGGCCTGCTTCAGATCCTACAATGCCTTCTATGGCCGCTCTGGTGCGACTCTACCAGGTCTCAGCAAGTGCATGGGTTGCTTAAGCACCTTTGGCATCGCATCCGCACCACGCCTGACACACCGATCTCCCTAAAAGGTGACCTCCTTTGGTCTGCTGTTGCTGGGGGAATACCATCCACGGTCCAAGCCCCATACTTGCGTGCACAACTCCAATACCTGCTACAACACCTTGCCCCTGGTGATACGCCAGGTCCGTGGGAATGGTGTACAACAGGGGACGCTGCTACACCTGCTTCCGAGCAGGCCGACTTGACGATTCCCATGCCAATAAATCTGCCATTGCAGCCTGCTCCTACCGCAGGTGGCCTATGGGGATGGGGTGACTCTGCCTTCAGGCCAAGACTTCGCACTGCACCATCCACCTTGTATATGTACGTGCATGATCATTCCACAGGCCGTACACCGGCCGTTGGACCACACATTTCATGCACGTGGCTGGCTGCTGCTGAGGAGGCCTATCAGCTCACCATTGAGCCTGATGCCAGACCTCCCTACCCATGCCTGTATGAGGTACGATCCATCGTCTTGCATCGGACTTCCGGGGACCCTCACAGCTACCACGCAGTGCATCGAAAACTGTGCGAAGATGTGCTGACACCTTTTGCACCAGCACTGACTGCAGCTGACCTGCGTGATATGCAGCCATGCATCTTCGTACTGCGACGACGCTCTGGCCAGGTACCCTGTGGCTGATTGACTGTGGCGACTCCATTAGTTAACGTTTTCCAGCATGTGCAATCGACACTTGCTGTAGTTGCATCTGGCAGTTGCTGCGGCTCATGAGCACAGCATCGAGCTCCTTGAGAGCTCCGGCATAAGACCGTGCTTCTCGCTAGGTGGACTTGATCCGCTGCGTGGGGAATGAATATACTACTCCTACTACTACTCCTCCTCCTGCTGCTGCTACGACTACCACGTTTTAGTGACCGAACCCTCAGCCGCGAAGGGTGTAAGATCCTTCCTGAATCTTACGGAAGCCGGGACTACGACAAAATCCTGCAACCTCCAACTACCTGACAGCTACGTCCCCATAGCGGCCTTGCAGGGAGGGTCCAAGGCCACCCCAAAGGTGTACGTGTACACATCTGCGAGAGCCTGTCCAGAAACCACCTGGCCGTCGAGGGTGTAGGGCTTTGGGCTTTAAAGGTTTTGGGCTCTTGGAAGCGAGCTGAACGTTTGTATATTGCTCCCGGCTTTGGCTTCCGGGTGACGGCATGAAGAAGCTTTGATCGCTCCGAGGATGCGGTCTTGGATTTCAGGGGGTTTCTGGCGGGGCTTGTGGACTTCAGGTTCGAGGGAAGCTGTTTGGTGTCGTCCGGTGCAAGTTGCAAATATTTTGCTGAGCATTCCTGGCCGCAGAAACTCATAACGTAGTAGTAGTAGTAGTAGTAGTAGTTGTTGTAGTAGTAGTAGTAGTAGTAGTAGTAGCAGGAGTAGTAGTAGTAGTAGTAGTAGTAGTAGTAGTAGTAGCAGTAGTAGTAGTAGTAGTAGTAGTAGTAGTAGCAGTAGTAGTAGTAGTAGTAGCAGTAGTACTAGTAGCAGTCGTAGTAGCAGTAGTAGTAGTAGTAGTAGCAGTAGTAGTAGTAGTAGCAGTAGTAGTAGTCGTAGTAGCAGTAGTAGTAGTAGTAGTAGTAGTAGTAGTAGTAGTAGTAGTAGTAGTAGTAGTAGCAGTAGTAGTAGTAGTAGTAGTAGTAGTAGTAGTAGTAGTAGTAGTAGTAGTAGTAGTAGTAGTAGTAGTAGTAGTAGTAGTAGCAGTAGTAGTAGTAGTAGTAGTAGTAGTAGTAGTAGTAGTAGTAGTAGTAGTAGTAGTAGTAGTAGTAGTGGTAATAGTAGTAGTAGTAGTAGTAGTAGTAGTAGTAGTAGTAGTAGTAGTAGTAGTAGTAGTAGTAGTAGTAGTAGTAGTAGTAGTGTAGTAGTAGTAGTAGTAGTAGTAGTAGTAGTAGTAGTGGTAGTAGCAGCAGTAGCAGCAGTAGCAGTAGTCGTAGTAGTAGCAGTAGCAGTAGCAGCAGCAGTAGCAGTAGTGTAGTAGTAGTAGTAGTAGTAGTAGTAGTAGTAGTAGTAGTAGTAGTAGTAGTAGTAGTAGTAGTAAGCATTCTGCGAAAACGTCATTGATGCTCTTAGTGGTTGGCAGTAATTCCGGAAAATACCACTACAACCTAAGCCCCAAACCGTATAACCACCTCAAACGACAGAAAAGTCCTGAACCCCAAAATCCTGAACCCCGAAAGTCTTGAACTCCCAACTCCTAAACCCCGAAGGTCTTGAACCCCAAATCATCCCATTTTGCGAAACCTGCTCCCGGAGCTGCGCCATCTTTGTCCGCAGGTCCGCAATGTTGTCGACCTCGAGGGCGGCACAGCCACAGATGAACCTCAGACTGCAGTTCGAGGGAAAGCGGGGGTGTTGAGCTTTATTCTTTGAGATGTAGGGTTTTAGGGTTTAGGATTCTGGGCAGATTCGCAACGCACTTGCGGCATCGCGAATACTATCTTATTCATCATCAGCCCACATCTCTGCTTCATCTGTCGAATCAGAATGCTGTGCTGCAATGCTAGTCGTCCTTCCCTTTTAGTTTTCAAGGCTTCGGCGGGCCCCTGGCATGGACTGTTGGCTTAGGGCCTACGTAGTACAGGGTTGAAGGTTGTTGGGGTTGGGCTCAGGACTTTGGTGGGAATCGCACTTGGGTATTGGGTGTCAGGAAAGCCAAGGAAGAGGCGAGCTTTCGGTGATCAGCTACAGTCGCTACAAAGCCGACAGCCGCCAAGCAGCAAAGTCTTGAGATATTGCACCCGATAGACGTCAAACGAAAGGAGTATCAAGAGCTCACAACAGCCACCGTCACTGTAAGCCCAAAAACAACGCACCGGCACAAAAATACATTCGAGCTGCTACCTAGATTCATCAGTCCTGGACTCCGCCTCTCCAATGTTAGGATTATATGACATCTCTAAAGCAACACCCGACTAAACCTGTGAACATCTTACACCCTGAACCGTGGACCTAAACCTTCAACCCTAAACCCTAAACCCTTAAACCCTTAATCCCTTAATCCCCTAATCCCCCAAACCCCTAAACCCTGCTACTATCCATCCACAACCAGCTCTGCCCAGTGGCTCCCGCCGACGGAATACGCCCATCTCTGCCGCGTTGCAGGCAGATGCCAGGGCCAGAGCAGCGACATCTGTGCCAGGATCCACCTCCCAGACCCCGGGAGGATCTGGAAAGTAGGGTTTAGGGTTTAAGGTTCAGGATCTAGAAAGTAGATCCCCTAATTTGGGGCCATATACTACTAAGGGTACTTTATAGGAATCCCCATTGAGGGATCTACCTTTTTGGATCCTACGGGGGTCTGGGCTTGCACCAGGGCAGAAAGGGGCCGAAAACCGATAAGAACTTGCTCAGGCACGTACCGTCACCATGGCTGCGGGTCGGCATGCGCCATCGAGGTTGAGGGGCTTAATATAGGAGCCTCGATAATTGGAATAGGGTTTTGCTGTGTATATTATACTATACTTATAATAAGGTTATTAAAGCCCCTTTGTTAAGCGCCGCCCTTGAGTTTCGCGTTCGGCTGTTGAGTTTCAATGGCTTATGTTTATTGCGCTCTGTCCATCCAAGGATCCACTTTTCCGACCAGACCCTGTCCCAAATCCTGAAAGAAGCCTGCAATAGAAGATGCGGGAGTTCCCGAAAATAGGGGACCCTACTAGGGGACCCTAATATAGTATCTTAAATAATAGGATCCGTACTATAAGGACCCCCAAATTAAGGACCCCCGAAAAGAGTACCCCCAATTTTCGGAAACTCCCATATTGGCTTCAGGGCTTGGGCTTTGGGTTTCACGGCTTTAGCTAGAGAGATTCATCAGTCTCACCTGGTATCAAGTTGTGAGGAGACCTCTGATTCTGTTGATGGACAAAATCCTGCATTACCCTTTATAAGGAATATACCATAATTCCCATAAATTTGAGTCCTTAGGGTCATGCAGGATTTTGTCCATCAACAGTTCGACAGCATGAGTTCAAGCCCCACCCACCAGGAGCCCGGTTCAGATGGAGCCGAACCCCCCAAAACCGAAGCAATAAACCTGAAATTCTCAACACTAACCCGGATGCGTCACCCCCCGGCGGTCCACCTCCAAGTCTCTGAAGAACTCCAAAAACTTCTCGCCAGCGACACCATCCGGCCCACCCGGATGGTCCGCTGGAGGCAGCTCGTCGGCATACTTCTGGTAGAGCAGCTTTAGAGCCTTCTTGCTGACACCCCAAACCCCAAACCTTCACCCCCAAATCCTAAACCCAAAGCCCGTCAACCCCGAACCCCAAGCCAACCTAAACCCTGAACCCTAAACCCAAAGCCCGTCAACCCCAAACCCCAAGCCCCTCAAAGCCTAAACCCTCAACCCTAAAGCAGCTCAAAAGGCCTTCTTGTTGACATTCGGCTGTCGGACACTCTTGCGAAGCATCCTGGAGAAAAACTCTCAAAACCGGGGATTCCGTTTTGGGGTCGTTGCACTTTTGTCAAAACAGAAAGCTGTTTGTCAGGAGACATTCTCAAGTCCTAGCCTCCGGGCCCTCAACATCCGCAGCTATCCGCAATGCCTCAAAACCCCTTCGAAAAGACCTTCAACCGTAAACCCCAAACCCCAATACACTGAACCCCAGACCCTAAACCCTGAACCTAAAGCCCCAATACCCTAAACCCTAACCCTAAACCCCTCCTTGGGACTGCGTACTGCTCTGTGGGCATGGCCACCATGTCATGGAGGTCCACAGCGAAGTCCGCGCCGTTGATGGACACCGTCCCACGGCGCTGGCCCCGCCGGACGAGGGTGTTGATCTCGGAGCTGACAGCCTCAGGGCTGAGGAGGAGGACACTGGCATTGATGAGAAGAGGCATATAACTGCATGGAGAGTGAAATCGCCTGAATTAGAACTACCACTCACATTAGCACACCAGCACTAGCGCTAGCGAGAGGAGTCACCACCACAGCTAGCAGCACCAGCCGCCTCATGGAATGGCCGCCAGATGCCCGGAGACCCAAAGGCACGGTCCCGGAACTCCCAGCGTGGGGGAAGCGCCATCTCGAAGGACCGGTCGCAGTCTGCATCCCAGGTCTGGAAGTCCATGGTGCTGACCTCTGGGAGATGCTTTACCTTAGCCTCTTTTTGGGGCTTTCGAATTTTTAGGGCCTGAGGGATTCAGGGGTAAAGCTTTGCAGGTTGGGGCTTCTTTACGGCTTCGGGTTAAGAAGGAGAAGGTTTTGGGCATGATGACCTTGGTGTCCGTGACCCTGGTGACCTTCACCGTCCTGAGGCAGTGCCTCCTGTCACCCTTGATGCAGAGGCTGCCCGTCCTGGCAACTTCCGAGCTCAACCGAAGGGAGTGGGCCCAGGGCAGCCCGCTTGGAGTGCCATGGGCTTTGAAACATCCGAGCAATCTGAGCAAAATCAGCGGGCGAGCATGAGACAGTGTCACACTTACGGAGCGGCTTCTCATTTTCTGAACACACGCAGACACACCGGGAAACGGGAAGTGTGGAGTCTGAACTGAACATACAGCTCTCGTTCGGCTTAGAACCCTCAATGAGAGCCTCTGTCAGCAGCTCGATCAGCTTCTTTCCTTCGTCGCCCTGACAAACAATGGAGGCACTACAACAAAATTGGGCGCCAAGCAGTTACAACAGCATCTGAGGGGGGGAATTCTGGCAGAACCGAAGGATTCTCAAAGAAAATCAGGCCCCTGGTTGTCCAAGCTCCTAAACTATGGGAGTTTCCGAACATAAAATAGTACCCTAAACAGTAGGATCCTGGTTATAGGGACCCCAAAATAAGGTACCCCCTAATTTTCGGAAACTCCCCTATCTCACAACCCTCAACTGCGGAGGGACTCGGGTTTTAATTTTGGCCGCGTGCTTAGACCCACCAGTTCCAAAGACAGCTGCAAGCAGGCGTTGGGGGAGTGCCTCGTCGACTTTGTGCGACTCTAGGCTATGATCTTCCATAGTGCAATGACTCTCTGAACGCTCCGTTTTCGGAGGTTCTGTCCTCTGACACGCCTTAACAAAACCTCCAAAGCACACTCGGCTACCCAAGATCTTGAAGTCTTGATCTCGATGGTCGCTGCACTCCTCCTCATCCTCGTCCTTCTCTTCCTGCTTCTCCCGCTGCTCTAGCATCTGCTGCTGCATCTCCTCGTCCTACTAGAAGGAATATTGGTATGATGATAGCGACGACTGCTGATGCTGCACACTTGCTGTCTGATGCTGCTGGTGCTTGCTTTTTCAGTATGCAAGCTTCTCCCCCCTGACTCTATTCCTCCAGTCGCTATCCCCCCGAACCCTACACCCCGAAATCCTGCTTACTAACCTTACCAAGTCCTGATCTATAACCCTTATGGACCCCTGTAAAGGAACCCCTATTGTAGTTTTAGTATGGGTAACTATTTTGGCCCCTACATAACGGGCATTAGAAGAACCAGAATCAGAGCCCCTGCGGCCTGAAGCACTCGGCGAAAGTCCGCCAGGGTCTTCACACTGTGCTTCCTTGGGGCGGGTCTGGGCTCGCAGGACTTCATATCGACTTGCAGAGCTTCGGGCACAGGGCTTTACTTGGAGGATCATGGGACTTAGTAAGTAGGGTTATAAGTACCTTGACGGGGTTTATAAGTAGTTATAACTATAGCTACCCTACTTATAACCCCAATTACTAAGTCCCATGATCCTTTAAGTAGTAAGGGGTTTGGAAGTCTCGCGGTTTTGGGTTTTGGGTTTTGCGAGCTTCAGGTTATGAGTTCGGGGCTTTGGGCGTCTTTCAGGGGGTCCAAGTGCTCCACCCTCGTCTAGCCTTCCTTTACGTTGGGATTGCCGGACGCTGCCGGGGCTCTATTCAGGGTTCTACTACAGTAGAAGCCAGAAAGTTGGAACATGGCTTTAGGAGGATTAATGCTAGGATCCCTTATACTTTCCCTTAAGGGCATGAGGAGTCTGATGTTCCAACTTTCTAGCTTCTACTGTTAGAGCTGTACAAATAGTCAGGGGAGGAATTAGGACTGGGGTGCAGGATCCACGAATGAGGAATTGAGATTCAGGAGTCAGGAACTACGGTTTGGGGATAAGGAATTACAGTAGGTTTAGGGCAGGGATGTATGTCTAGTCTAAACATGTTGGTAGATTTCTGGCTGTGCCATTCTCGGCACAACTTGCAGCTCGAACGACGAGTTTTAGGAAACGGTGTGTCTGTATCAGAAATCCGCTTGAGGGTGTCTTCTAGACATTATATATATATATATATATATATATATATCATATGGAACCCTAGGAAATACTGTCCATTCGGGATTCCGTAATCCGGCCGGTCGGTCCGGCAGAAAGGGCTCAGAACTTCAAGCCCTCAACGGCTTGTAAAATGGCAGGTGCAGAACAGCGTTCTTTGATTGAACCTAAGGGGTTCCCAGAGACTCCAATATCCCCTAATTCAGGAATATACCTCAAATTATAGTAGAATCCCTAATATGAGTTAAGGAAACTTTCCTTGATTAAGGGATATTGGAGTCTCTGGGTTCATGCTTTGGTTCACGGCTCAGGGTCTACGAGGTCGTGGTGTGGCGCATTTGGCTCAAGCCTCCAAGTGCTGAACCCTGGACGTGGAAAACCAAAGCCGCTACATGGTTGAGGCTCGGACTTGAGCTGTCGGGCGCATGCACTTGTGGCAGCCTGGTGGCAGAGGGACTCCCAGGGTTTGGGTGTTCGGGTTCTTCAGGGAATTTGTTGCAGTACAGCTGGAGAGCTTCTTTAGGGTTTAGGGTCTAGGGGGTTGCTAGTGTAGGACTCTGAACGCTATTGCGATAGCCTGTCCCGACACCCCCAAGACAGCCGGCCTCCAACTTCGCCCCGGGAATGGACATGACCTGTCCGCAAAGAGTGCCCAAAGCCCCCTTAAGCACGCTATTCCTTCTATCAAGAGCATACACACACACATAAATACATACACATATACACATGTGTTGTGGAGACGTCCAGCCTCTCGCGCATTGAGTAGCTCCCGGTAGATGAAAGAGCTTGGCCCCTGCCCACACGCGAAGCTCGGTATGTGCATCGGGAATTTTCCACTTTGGCGCGGACAGTCAAGGGGTTGGGCGTTCAGGGCTTACGGATTGTCACTGTTTACGGTTTAGGGTGCAGGGTTCATCACTGCTAGGGGCGCTTATGGTTTAGGGTTAAAGATAAGGAATGCATTCCAGAGTTGCGGCTTAAGATCGGGGGCCAAGAATCTCGGAAATCAGAACAGGCTCTCAAAGATTAGAAGCCTTCACCCGAACCCCCCTACAACCTTAAAGCCCTCAACCCTCACAACTCCCTAAACCCCTAAAGCCTTTGCACCTTGAGCCCTACAGTCACCTTGAGCCTTGAATCGCTTACATCCGGCCTTCTTGAGAAAGCTCGGCAGCTGCACGAGATGAACCTCGATGGCCTTGGGATGGCTGCGCCATCCACTTCGTACTATGCTATTTAATACTATCTTGTCTTCGATCGCATTACATGTTTATATATAAATATATATATATATAGATATATATATATACATATGTAGTGTCATGTTACCCTTAACTTCTGTTGTTAGTGGAATATTATATACCCTGAACTCTGCCTCCCAAAGCCCTGGAGCACCGAAACTCAAAAACCGATCCCAACCGCAAACCCTGGAAGCCCCGGGGGCTCCCGGCCCGAATCCTACTTAAAGGATCATGGGACTTAGTAGCTGGGGTCCTTAAGGGGTCCCCTTAAGGGATCTATAGGGGTACTATAAGGGTTTGGGGCTTAGGGTCTACTTAAAGGATCATGGGACTTAGTAATTGGGCTTATAAGTAAGGTAACTGCGATTATAAATTAGAATTACTTATAGCCCCAATTTAAGGTACTTACAAGCCTGCTTACTAAGTCCCATGATCCTCCAAGTACACCCAAAGAGCCTCAAACCTGCACTCCACACCCGACCACCCTCAACCCCAGACCTTCGCCTTGGCTCCCCTTATCCTAAACTCCAAGGGTAAAAGGAGGGACCCTTAATAAGGACCCCTAGGTATATACCCTTAATATAGCAATTATATAGCCATTATATAGCCCCATTATAGGGTAAGGGTCCCCATTAAGGGTCCCTCCTTTTCCCCTTTGATAAACCTCTAAACACTGAAACCCTGAGCTGTGCATCAGGCCCTAAAACCCTAAACCCTACCTAAACCTCTAAACCCTGAAACCCTGAGCTCTACGTCAGAGTCCTAAAACCCTAAACCCTAAACCTCTGAAACCTAAACCCCGAAGCCCTATTACGAAGGATGCGAAGCCAGAAACCCACGCCCTGGGACTGCGGCGAGTTCCCTCTCCTCTGGGGGCAGCCCCTGCGTCCAGAGACACAGATATCCAATCACTTACCTCTGGTTAGTAGGGAATGGAAGAATGGCCGTATAGTGGTCATAATTGTACCCCATTCCTCAATTCCCTACTAACCAAAAGTAAGATTAAAGGTTAAAGGAGGAGGAGGAGGAGGCTAGGGCTTCTCGGATTTGCAGTGCCTTTTTGTTTAAGAATCCTGCCGTTGTACTGCTCGGTAATCCTTGAGTTGCAGCGTGCGGCACCGGAAAGGGCGAAGGCGTGGGCTTTTCACACTCCCTGCTTTTAGAAGGGGACCTCGGGAGTCCAGGGGCTCTCGAATGAAAGCTTCGGGGTTTCAGGCTCGAGCTTCGGCTTTGGGGATGGTTGGGTTTTAGGGTTTAAGGTTTAGGGGTTTAGGGGGTTTAGGGTTTAGGGCCTAGGCCTGAAAGCTTCGGGGTTTCATTTAGGGTTTAGGGTTTAGGCGGCTTTGGGGGTCCACGCCCGAAGCCCGAAACTCGAACCCGGCCTGAGACCTGAACCCTAGGCCCTGGAACCCAATTAAAGTCTGAAGAATTTGAGACACTACTCCCTTGAACTCGAAGCCCCCCAGACATTGAATCATAGGCTTAGGCATAAATTCCCTTGCCTAGGGTGTGCATCGACACGGCTAAACGGTACTTACAAGTGAGGTCATAAACAAGGCAACGTTTGCTGTCATTCGTTATAACCCTCACTGATACACTTGCAAGCCTGTCCCATAAACCGTGGAAGAGCTTGCAAAGCTTACTGCGACTTCGGTTGGACGTAGCGACTCATCGGCTCCAGCGAAACGCATATCTTGGGGCTGATACCTTACACCTTCATCCCGGCCGAGAGACATGACTCCTCCATCCACCCTGAGCCAATTACATGATACTGATTTATACCGTAGCTAGTCTAGTATTCCCGTATTGCGCCGTACTATCTTATACTATACTATATTCTATCATGCTATGCTATATTCTTTGATGTTCCGTCTCGTTGGCCTCATGGCCACCCATGCGGACACAGCGCGAGGCGCGCTGCACCAGGTCGGAGTGCCTCACTTGTCCGACTTTCGGGCTGTGGGCGTCAAGAGCATAAGGCTCAACCAAAGCTCCGGGCGAGCCGAAGTAGGTCACTATAGTATACTATTGCTTGCGTGCTCTTGTACATTCTGGTACATTAAGAAAGGGTAATACTGTATCATGTGTTATAGTAGATTCTGCTGGATGGAAAAGCGAAAAGGGTGCAGTGTTTCGAGCTCCAGGCGTTGAGGTGGTGTAAAAGCCCTCAACCTTTCCAAAAACTCAGCCCGACCCCAAAACCCTACCCCAGGATTTCAAACCCTTATCACTACTTGACCCTTGACCCCGGAGACGCTGAATCCAAAAACATTCATTTCGTGACCCTGAACCTGAAACAGCCCTCCCCAAATAGGCCTCGCCGGCACCTCAACCAGATGCAGCCGCCGCACATGCTTGAACTGGATGCCCTCGCCCGCCTTCACGCAACGGCGTCAAAGCTTCTGCTTCCAGGCGCTGGGGATTTCGGGGACTCTCAAAGTTTAGCAGTTTAGCGCCGATACCTTCAGGAGATCAGATCTTCAGAGTAGGTCCTGTAGTCCACACATCCGGTGCCCTGGCATCCCCGACTTTTGCATCCCGGACGTCATGGTCGAAGGCTGGTCTCGTGGTCCGCGCGCTGCCTGAGAGGTTTCGGCCACGAGGACACGGAAGCGCTCGCCACCTGCGGACGATCGCCAAGCAAATGTTCACGATGGCAGGAGGAGGCCCAATATGATTCCATGCTTCTTGTACACATCGTGTCGCAGGTAAGTGCAGAATTCGCACTGGGAACAAGGACCTCAACAACGTGAAGTGTAGAAGCCCTCGGTGGTGACAATCGGTAGCAGGCAGAGTCGTGCCGGTCCGTCATAGCACAACTAGAAAAGCTCAGTAGCAATACTGGCAGCAATGCAGTGGCAATGGTCGTGGTCGTAGTCGATGTTGCGGTCGCAGTCGTAGCCATGGCCGTAGCCGCTGGTGTCGTCGTCGTCACCGTCGTCGTCGCAGTAGTTGCAGTAGCAGCAGCAGCAGCAGCAGAAGCAGCAGCAGCAGCAGTAGCAGTAGCAGTGGCAGTCGCAGTGGCAGTCGCAGTGCGGAGTGGCAGCAATAGCAGTAGCAGTGCCAGTGGCCAGTGGCAGTGGCAGTAGTAGTCGTCCTCGTAGGACGAGAGGCAGGAGGAGGACGAGGAGGAGCAGCGGCAGCAGCTGAAGCAATATGCAACACGAGCGCCGCACGCAGGTTTCGGCGTGCATCGTTGAAATCACCTCGGACGGAGGGGCTGTTCACAGTCAGGCTAGGGTGCACTGACGGAGATTCTTGGGGTGTGGATTTTCGCGTCTCAGGTGCGTGCACAATGGAGCACCAAACCGCATACATTGCATTCGGACTCACAAACACGACTTAGGGTTGAGGAGTCCGGGGCTCCATCGAGCAAAAGACGTCGAGGCTCTTCCCAGGATTTGTCATATTGTATGTAGATATCTGGCTACCTATGTGATGCAGAGGCTTCAAGGGTCAGCCCTCTCCTTGCATTGCAAATCCAGGCGACAAACACTAAAGTACTCGGGATAAATCATAACACATTGGTTCCGAAACCCTATCTAGCTGATGGGTCCACTCCGCGTCTGGAGCTCCATTCGATGCATAATATAACGGAATTGTTGAGGCTTCTTGAACGCCCCAAACTCGAGGAACTTAAGCTCAACAGCCGTAAACTGCAAAATGCGAAACCCTAACCCCCGATAGCCCGACCCCAACACCCAACACCAATGACACTAAAGCCTACAATGCTAGTCATTGAACCCCACAGCCCCGAAAGCCACAGGAATCCGAATCTCCATACAGCCTGAGACGCAAACTCCTGAAAACGCCTGCCCCTGAACCCCAAAAATCCTGAACAAACCCAAACCCAAATTAAACCCTAATTCCTAAACCCCTAAACCCCTAAACCCCTAAACCCCTAAACCCTAAACCCCTTAAGCTCTAAAACCTGGGGAACAGGCTCAACTCCTGGAGGGTGGCCACTTTGAATCCGTGCTTTCGCCCCGTTTTTCGGAGAATCTGCGCGTGGCGGCGTTTCGGGTTACGGGTTAAAGGGGGTTAGGGCTTAGGAAGTTCAGGGTTTAAGGTTTAGTCATGAGGGTTTAGGGATGAGGGTTAAGGGTTAGGGTTTCGGGAGTGGGGTTTAAGGTTTAGTAATTTGGGTTTAGGGTTTAGGGTTCAGGGCTGCGTCCGGGATTTGGAACGTGGCATGACCCATGATTTCGAGACAAGGGTACACGCTTGTGTGGCAAGGGCTTCCGACTAGGATTTCTGGCTTCGCAGGCTCGGATCGGCGAGGGTTTAGGGTCTCGCACGAAGCGGTAATTAAGGCTAGCATTGCGTCAAGACACGGGCTTGTGGACTTATATGCCTAACCCACTGACAGCCCACCTCTCTCTCAACTCCCGTAGCCCTCAAGCTGCAAAATCCGCATATAACTCGTGAAATACTGAAACCATGCAAAACGAAGTAAACCCAACATCCACAGCCCAAAAATCCTGAAAGGGAGTCTTGTGCCTCCAGCAGGACCTTGTAGCCAGACTGTCGCGACAGCATGATGACTGCCTGAACCAAGATCGTCGTACCCCTAAACCCTCAACCCTGCAGTCATGATAGCATCAGGAACAGACCACGACAGTCTCAGACTCACTACACTTGTTTGTGGTCATAACGACGACAAAGCTGGTGACAGAAGCCGTGATAGCAAAGAGGTAGGATAATAGCACAGTAGCTTGAAAATGCGGGTTGGGTTCAGGAGTCTAAACTCACGGAATCACATAGGCAGCAAACCTTCACCCGTTGCACGAACTTCCTCTGATCCTAACTCGTCTGAGCCCTTATGCCCTGAAAACCTCCAAGAACTCTCAATCTCAGATGACCGGCTACGAGCTCGCGCGGTTTTGCAAAAGCTGCTGAGGTCTCGGGTAAGCAGGAGCGCAGGCCTCGAGGCACTGGCCCTGAGAAAGGCTGGCCAGCCAAGTTCAAAGTGCAAATCCTGAAAAAAAAGCTGCGGTCGAAATCTGAAGCAAACGAAGACCACACCTCAAGGCCGCGTTAAAGACGCGGCATCTGCTGGATCACAGATCTCACAGCTTGCTCCAGCGGCCGCCGTTGGAGAATGTCAGCACCGTTTGCTGACCCTCCTTCTTCATCCAGGCCTTCATGGGAAATCCACCCAACGTGACGTGCAGTCCGAGCATCTTCTCACCTTCTTCAATCTCCTGGGTTCTTGTTGATTTAATTTTTAAGTTACCATAATAAGGAAACCGTATTATTTACTATAGATCCCTATTATAGTAACTTAAATAAAATCCCTTAACCCCTAAACCCGTACAGATCCCTTAAAGGAACCCCACATCATAACTTAAACAAAACCCCATGAACAACAGCCCAGGCTCTCCCAGGAAGGGTTGGTTGCCGAAAGGTTGCTGCACGGACTTCACGGAGGAGCCGGAGACTTTCAACTCCACGGGCTCCTGGAACACTGGAAGGGGTCCTAAAAAAAATCAGAATGGGGCTCCCTTTAAAGGGGTCTATAAGGCCTATAAGGGCTACTATAAGGGATCTATAAGGATACGATAAATATCGGGGCCTTAATAATTAGAATATGGTTTTGGGGCCCATTATACTATAATTCTAATATAGGAGCACCCAAAATAGTATCAGCAATGGACAAAGCCCGCTTGGGAGCGCAAGAGTTTTGGGCTTTACGCTCCTGACTGCCAGTCTTTTCACTGGTGTGGGCTGGTTCCCTGTAGACCCTGTTCTATCCCTATAGATCCCGTATAAAAACCCTTATAGATCCCTGGTAAGCCCTGTAAACCCCTACCAAAACCCTGTAGATCCCTTATAGACAACCTCTATCTCCCGTATAAAGCCCTGTAGATCCCCTATAAAACCATGTAGAACCTTACTAGATCCCTAAACCCTAAACCCTAAACCCTAAACCCCTAAACCCTAAACCCTAAACCCTAAACCCTAAACCCTAAGCCCTGTAGAACCTACAGATCGCTCCTGGACGCCAGGGATCTTCCACTTGCCCGGGATGGCACCCTTGCCCTCCGTGGAGCTCATGGAGCCAGCCGGGATGAGGTTGCCCAACCTAGGCTTTCCCTAGGGTTTGGGGTTTGCGGTGTTTTAAAGGCCCCTTCTCGAGGCGCAGATCGAAAAAAGGGTTCAGGGTTTAAGGTGGTTTTTGTGTTTGCCTGCTTTCCGTCTGCACTGCACAGGAGTCTATGCTACGAAAAGCCCACAAGGCAGGCAGATATTTCGCCAAATTAAGGTTTAGAGTCTAGGGTTTTTTAAAAGTGCATCGGACTTTAGGGGTTAGGGTTTAGGGTTTCCTCTCAAAAGGCTTTTTTTGAGGGTTCTACACAGACACACAAAAAAATCCTTTCACAGGTTCCTTTACAGCTCTACAAGGGTCCCCATAAGAATTACTATGTTATTGTACAAGGGCTCCTATCAGGGTTCCTATGAGGGCTTTGGTATTGAGGCCCCTCATAAGTGAAGTCTTGCGGGGGTCGTCGAGGGTTTTATGTGGTGCATACGAGCTAAGGAAATCAATGTAGGTTCTGCAAGTTCCGATAATCAGGATATCTCGTAAGTACATGACCTCCCTCAGCTAATTCAGCTTAACTCAGCGCATATACTTGAAGATTTCTTTACAGCAAGAACCAAGCAACTTCTCCCCATCCTTGGAGACTGTGGTGAGACGAACATCACCGTCATCTCCCATGGCGGAAAAGTGATGATTTTGCGAAAGCGTGGGCTGGTTCTCTGGTTCTCGGAGGCTGAGCCAAGACGATTGAGGTTCGAGTTTTTGAGGCCAGAGCACAACATAGAGAATGTAGGGGCCTTAACAATTTGAACAAGGCTTTGGTGGTTTCCTATTATAATTATAGTATAATATATACCGCCTAACCCTCTTCTAATTTTTAAGGCCCCCCCCCCATGAGATGGTGATCAGCAAAAAGAGGCATCGCAGCTCGGCACTCAAGAATCCGAAACTCTGGACTTACAAAGGCTTTTTGCGAAGGCTGCAGGCCTTCTCCTTGGCCCTGGCTATGGTCTTTGCCACGCCGTAGAACTTCGGTGCATGATCCTGCGACACAAGGGGGGAATTTCAACAAGGGAGGTGTTGGCACACGATCCTCGCTATTGCCATGAATCTCCTGAGCCTTTACAGCTTTGTGTCGAAAAAGGAAGAGGAAGGAGAAGAGACAAGATTGAAAGAACAGTGCAGTGCGACTGTAGGTGGAAACAAAAATTGCAGGCAGACACTAAGAACTGGACAGAGGGGGAACGGGAGTCGACTTTAAGTCGGCAGCATGGTGTAGTCCTTCACGTTGGCCAACAGGCTTGTTCTCTTTGCTCCAAAGTAAGCACCTGCGACAACGAATGCAGGACCCTGACGGTCAGTCTCTAACAATGATCTCCAGAAATAAACAGCCGCTGCCACGAGGGCATACATTAGTAACGACCATGGCCAAACTATGCCAGATTTCATTGAAAACGAGAACCATAGCAGCTGTCTCAAGTTTGTGGGAAAACAATGCCCTGGGCTTGGGACCATGGAAGATGTGAAGGTTGCAGTAACTCGCGAGCCGAGCCAGGCGTTGCTCCTGGTGGGGCCCATTGCTTCAAAATCTTCTTAGGGTTTGGGGTTTAGGGGTTTAGGGGTCTTGGGGTTTAGGGTTTAAGGTTTAGGGGTTTTGGGGTTTAGGGTTTAGGGTTCAGGGGTTTAGGGTTTATGGTTTAGGGTTTAGGGCACTCTTGGGTAGAGGGTCCAGGGTCTTGGGCTCAGGGGTGTTTTCGGCTTTAGGGCACGGTGGTGGCCGGGTTGAGCATGCTTTCCTCCTGACTCCCGGGAAAGACTGGATAGGACGCCCTAACTCATCTAAGAGGCCAAAATTCCGAATGCTGTGTAGAAGAGTGGCATCGAAAACGGAAGTTAGCCTCCCCCCCAAATGGAGGTCCGCTAAGTGCCCTGCTTTCGGCATCCATTGATACAAGATCCTGCTGCTTCGGTTGGGTGATTAGGTTTATAGGGTCTAGGAGGCAGACAGCGTCGCTCCTCGGAGAGATGCAGTAAGCGCGGCGTCACCTTGAACCTGGGCTGGTTCTCCCGATTGGTGGAGATGTTGAGGACCAGGGTTTCGGGGTATATTTCTAGGAACTAGACTAGTTCTCTAGGGATTATAAGTAAAAAAATATTATCACTATAGTTTGCTTCATAAGACTATAAGGGAATCATGTTACCACTATAGAATAATTCCCTAGGGACCAGAAGGAATAACATTGCCACCATAGTCTTATACTTTT
Source organism: Symbiodinium sp. CCMP2592 (assembly GCA_905221615.1). Classification (NCBI taxonomy): domain Eukaryota; class Dinophyceae; order Suessiales; family Symbiodiniaceae; genus Symbiodinium; species Symbiodinium sp. CCMP2592. Next base: position 726,450 of record CAJNDT010001224.1, on the reverse strand, counting down.
GCAAGCACTGTACAGGAATCAGGTTACCACTATAGTATAGCTACACAGAGACTAGATGGGAATAAGATTACCACTATTGTCCAACTCTGTAGGGACTACATGGGAACAGTATTACCACTACAGTCTACGAAAGTCTATAGGGACCATCAGGGAATAGCCCTACCACTATCGTCTAAGCAAACGATATTACTAATCATTTGGGAGTTTCCAAAAATGGGGGACCCTCATATGTTATCCTAAATAGTAGGATCCTTATTATACGCACTAACCCTTTTTTCGGAAACTCCCATTTAAGCTGCTTGTCTTACATGCCGGGGCCAAGGCTCCACTTCCTTCAGGAGGTAGCGCTTCAAGGCCTGGCTCTTCGGTTTAGGGTTTAGGGTCGGGAACTCTCCATGGGGGTCGAGAAGACGATGTAAAGTGTAAGGGTTTCGGGCTTCGGGCTTTGAGTTTGGGGTCGAGCAAGTTTTTTGGGGGTTTTATAAATGTCCCGAAGACATTTGGCAGAAGGTTTTTCGTCAGAGACTAACAAGAGTGGCAAGTCTCGCATCCTAGCCCGAACTCCAAAACAGGAAGTGGACTTAACCCGTCAACCTTGGGTCATGTCCCGGTGGTTCGCATTCGCAGCACTTACGGCATGGACGTAAGAGCATCTGGCCTAAATCCTGGCCCCTCTGCACAAACATACCATACTACCTCAAGCTTCCAGATTTTTGATACAAGCTGCGATTAGAGTCTCGTTGCCGCGACCTTCAAACGATCCCGTCAACAGCCCCGAGCAAAAGAACCTTATCATCACTGACTCACTGTCGCATGACAAGCCTCAGATATTTGCAGAATCCTTTCCCGTCTCACCTCGAGACCCTTCATGACCACGATGCCAGGCTTAGGGCGCAGGAGTTGCTAATCAGTGGGCTTGAAAGACGCTGGACATAACGAGACAAAAGAACAAACACAAGACTGAAGAGGCCCTCCTACACCCTACCGGCATAAACCCAAAGAGGCATGGGCGAAATTCAGGAAGAGCCCGCCTCACCATGCAATGAGTGCTTCTTGGTGAGGTCCTGTCGTGCTGCCGGGCTTGCGGTGTTCTGAGCTCGGGGCGTGAGGGTCTCTGATGGCTTCAACGATCAGGCTTAGGGATTTAGGATTTAGCCTTCGCGGTTCAGGGTTCTTCTGGGAGTTTCCGAAAACAGGCGACCTTAATTTAGTACCCGAAGTAGTAGGATCCTTATTATACAGACCCTAGAGTAAGGTACGCCTAATCTTCGGCTTACGGTTCATCGGCTTCGGGCTTGGGAGGTGGACTCGAAGGGGCTGTCATACTTTCAAGCTTCCAGGTCTCTGGGCTCCTTCTTAGGGCTGTAGAGGTTGCCGGTTTAGGGTTTGGGGTTTAGGCTTTCGGAAGGCTGTAGTAGAGGTCGGGAGAGCTCAGCTTCTCAAGCGGTTTCCGATTCAGGGGATGCGGGCTCAAGGTTGAAGGTTGAGCGGTCGAGGCCTGCGGGACCCAATGCATAATTGGCGATGAGATTCCCCTAGAGTTCCACACGTTCTTAGAGTCCCGTCTAGTATACCACAAGATCATGCTAAGATGGGCGCGTTCAGAGCATCTGCTCCTGGAGCATGTCGTCGTGAAGCACGCCGTCGGGTATTCCCCGAACTGGCACCTGCCGCGGATGAGTTCTTCACAGCGGAAATCGGGTTCCTCAATGAGGGAACTGCATTAGATAAGTTTAGGATCAGGTCGTGGGGCTATCGTGGGGAGCTAAGATAACACAGAACCCTAAACCCTAAATCCGAGCCCAAGACACCAAAAATCCCAAGGCCCCCCGAAGGTTACGACCGGATTTGGGCCTTTAGCCGCGGCGTTAGAGTCAGCGCTTGAAGCTTCAGGCTAGGGGGTGTTTGTGGAGGGCTGTGAGGCCTCGGGACTCCGAAGTTCTGCAGGGTTGCAATTTTTAGATTAGGGTTTAGGGTTTAGGGCTTAGGGATTTCAAGTTCAAGGCCCAAGTTTTCGGATTTATTAGGGTTGCGCCGAAACCATACATGTGAGTCCTTCAAACCCACGCAGAATCTGCACCCTTCCGTTCACAACCCGCACAAGCCAGCGACAAACAGGCGCCCAAACAGTTTCAAGAGGCTTGGGGATATCTTCTGCGACAACTACAAAAGCATGGTGAAGGAACATGAATACTTATGCAGCATTCATCAATCATTTGCTGAAGCTGAAAATCCTCAACCACCGCGAAAGCAAGAAACGAGACCCTAAACGTCCTAAACCTGAAGATGGGCCAGGTAAAGCTCCGAACCTCTCGCGGGAAGTCGTCACTGGCGCGGGCGTGGAAGCAGGACAGAAAGCCCTGCCAACGGCAGAACGTAGCCAGAATAGGTTTCGGGGCATGCTATACTCGAGATAGATAGATAGATTGCTAGGAGGTAGGTGGGTAGATAGGTAGGTAGATTGTAATGGAGGAATATTCGTGACGAGTGTTGCGAATGAGTTTTCGTTGGGCCCACCCGTGGCTCATGGAGCCATTGAGTGCATCACCCTGGCTCTTTCTTCTGGCCCCTTGTCTCTCCCATAAATTGCGTGGATCCGCTGAAGGTGCTGTTGATGCCTTCGCAGCATCCTTTAAAGAAGCCTGGGACAGAGAGCTTCACTTCTGCTTCATCTAGTTCTTCCATCCACGATTCATAACCCGAACTCCTCACTCGTGGCTCGGGCTTGCAATGCTTTAAAACCAAAGTGGAACTTCAACTGCGGAAAAACTTCTTCCACATGCTGAGGTAATAAATTTGGAGGTCGTTCACCCCAACAGACAGAAGGCCCGTGACCTTCAACACCAAGAGCCACAGAATCCAGTCTGCAATTCAGCGAATCGAGTATAACGAAAGCCAAACCGAGTTCTCTAAACAGCCCAGGCCTGAAACTACTTGGAGGATCATTGGACTTAGTGAGTAGGGTTATAAGTTCCTCAATTAAGGTAAAAAGTAGTTATAACTATAGTTACCTTACTTATAACCCCAGTTATGAAGTCCCATGAGCCTTTAAGTAAAGCAAAGCCGTCCGACACAGAACTTATGACCCAGGCCCTGAATCTGGCCTCATTGCTCTGGGATTCTGCGCCCTGGCCCTGGGAACAGGTCGGTGCTGCTTTGCTTTTGGGGGTACTGGGATTCGGGGAGGAGGTACTCAAAAAGTATGAATTTAGGTGTGTTAGGGATTCGGTAGGGGTTTAGGGTTTAGGGGTTTTAGTTGAGGGTTACTTCCAGCACGCCATATCTGCCACAGCTGGGGGTTTAAGGTTTACTGTTTTCGTTCTCAGATGCCTCTTCTGACATAGGCCGCACGTTTGAGCCACAGTCGTACCGCAATTGATAAGGTCTAATGGTGAAGTGGCATCCAGATCAGCATGATGCCTCATCTCGCAGCGTTTGACTCCATGAAGCAGATTGCTCTGCAGAACTCATGCCGACAATGAGGAAATACCACGACGGCACGGAGCATTAAGCTGCCAAACCTCGGCCCTTGAGTGTTGGACTTGGGGTTTTTGCCTAGGGTTTGGGGTGCTGGGTTTAGGGTCTGGGGGGTTTAGGATTTGGGGCTTAAATGCAGGGTTGCACCGATGATCGAGGCTGAGCTGCCTTGATGACGTCCAGCAACTTCTGGCCTCGCAGAAGGATTTCGCGAATCAGGATTCGTCAGAGTGCTTGAACCAGTATGACTGCGAAGATAGGCAGTCATAATCACTGTGAACGACGAAGGTGGCCTGATACATAATTGCTGCTTCTACCTTGACGAACGCAGCCACTGTGGACATTGTGACTAGGTCGTGCATGGTACGGCGGTTGATGTGACAGTTGTCTTGAAAATCCGCCTCGAATAAACTACAAATCCTAAACGACTCGAAAAAACACATAGGGAAATCAACCTGGGGAACCCTAGAACTGCGGGTTTTCGTAAAGCTCTAGATCCGAAAGATCCGAAGGAGCAGAGGCCTTCGGCTGCCTCGTTCCCAACCTGCTCACAGCCGGTAGGACACTTAACCGCGGATTTGGGGTGGTTTTGGGGTTTGGGTTTTGAGGCTTGGGGTCTGCGGGTTCAGAGTGTATATATATATATATATGTATATATATATATACACAGTACATATATATATATATGTGTCTATATACCTGAATATATAAATATAGCGCTATCGGCTTCAACTGCAACATCAGCTGCCTCCCAGGCCGCCTTCAACTCCACGCGCACGCGCGGTGACTGAGCTCCCTGCCGGCGTGCCGGTGAACCCGGCCAAGACGGTCCGCGTTGCCGAATGCTGCACAGGGAGCATCGAGACAGAAGCTCTTGAAGGCTAGGAGCCTTAAGAAGTAGAGTAGTTCAGGGCCTTGGGGTATATTATATACTATAAATGCAAGAAGGAATGCTGCGGAATAATATTGGTAAGCAAAACTCGCCTGGGCTAATTCCGCACGTCCCCGTCATCATCTGTTGTGTAAGCGTGAGCACCTCAAACTTACCGATTTCACAAACGTGGACTGACAGAATGCCCTGTACTCTCACTCTCACTGTCGTCATCACAATCTCCATCTCCAAAGAATCTCACCGATTCTCCTACAAAATTGAGCATCGGGTTCAGAAACCTGAAAGCCCAATCTCGGGGAATTCAATATGGAGGAAGTCTTACACCATGCTAAGGCTTTTGGGCTCTCGGATTTCTTGTGTAGGGTTTAGGGTTTAAGGGTTAAGTTTAGGTTTAGCATTTCAGTCTTAGGTTTTAGGGCTAGGGTTGCAGTTGCCTCCTTTCTCGCTGTGTCCCACCCACGAAAACCTGGCAACAGCCTCTGACTGCCACGTGCGAGCCCTTCAGTCCGGAAGCTGATGTTCTTCTGGGAGTTCCGACATCAGGGGACCCGAACAAAGTATCCTAAATAGTAGGATCCTTAGTATAAGAACTCCCAAACCAAGGTACCCCCTAAGTTTTCGGAAACTCTAAACCCTAAACCCTAACCCCCTTTATAGAACCCTTATAGTAGCCCCTTGAAGGAAGCCCAAAATTTGTCGGAAACTCCCCTGGTAAGTGCCCCGGCCAGCAGATGGCGAAGGTGGCCGATCTGCTCCTGTTAAGCTTGAACTAAAAAAGGTGCTTTAATAATTAGAACAGGGTTCCTTTAAAGGGGTCTATAAGGGCTACTATACAGGGATCTATAAGGATACTATAATATGGTAAGAGCGCCTGGTACGTGACCGGCGTTTTGTGGCGTAGCTGAAACAGGCAATGTGCTAAAACCTAGGGAAAACATGTATTATGACTAAAAAGTTGTGCTAGGAAAGGCGGAGAATCCCTGTGACAGGTCGATCGTTTTAACGAAAAAGGTGTTGCCGCTGCAGTAAAAGCCACTTTTGCGAGCACCGCGCTGCGCAAACTTGGTCTGAGTGGACGTTAATATGGTTGACCCATGCATGGATGCTCTGCGTCAATGAGATCTGGTCTGAGTGGACGTTAACATGGTTGACCCATGGATGCTCTGCGTATCTCTGCGTCAATACCATGGACCACCCATGGATGGTTTCGACGTGGGTTGTAGCAAGTGCCGAACACACCGTAATTACCGGTATGTTCGGCATATGACCCTAAGGAAACATGGCTTCGATCAGAACTTGAGCTTGGGCCTGCCTGCGACAGAAGTCCGCAGTTCTGGGAGTTAAGGGTCGGGACTGGCCGGAATTAGCCCCCCCCCACCCCCCACCCACACCCCCCCCACCCAAGAAAAGTGAGGGGACGTACAGGACGCACACCAGGCGCTTTCACCTATAATATAGGGACCTTAATACTTAAAACAGGGTTTTGGGGCCCATTATACTATGGATATAATGAGGAACCCCAGAATAGTGTAGGTAATTATTAAGGCACTACATTATGCCGCTTTGAGCTTTCGGGATTCGGCGCCTGGGGAGTTGAGGAGCTTGCGATTCTACGAAGGAGTGTGGGGAGTTATGTAAAGTCTACCACAAAAAGTGGGGGGAGTTATGTAAAGCCTCCAAAGCAAATTTTGAGGGCAGGCCAGGCGGGTTTTTGGGAGTGTTGGCTGTAAAATTATCAGGATTTGACTCCTGCGGTTGATGATATAAATCCTGCATTACCTTAAGGACCCTGAACTATGGGAATTATGGTATATTCCTTACTATGGGTAATGCAGGATTTATATCATCAACCGTGGGACCTTCAAGCATGAGCCCACCTCGTGAGCGAGGAGCCCCTTGCTGGGCTGCAAAGACGAGTGTGGCTCCAACCTAACATAGGGGCCTCAATAATTAGAAGAGGGTTTGGAGGGTATAGTATACTATACTATAACTATGATAAGGAACCCCCAAAATAGTAATTATGATAAGGAACTCCCCAAATTAGTATAGGCTATATTCTAAAGGCCCCCGTAAATTAACATAAATTAACTTGCAGCAGCCCGCTGAGGCCCTTGTTTCTTGCACCCCTGTGCAGGGGCCTCGAACATTTGGTTAGGCCGCACAAGGTTGTGGCACTCGTCCATGATGATCACCTACGTCGGCATCATCAACAAGACTCAAAGGCGAACCAGAAGCTCCGAATAGTAACACCTCGAAGCAGATCCCAACCTCTACACTCAAAACTGAGCGCTCTTCAACCCATATGCGCTAAAGTTGAACACCAAACGCATCCGTAGGACTTTTGACCTTCGGCAAAGCTCTAAAGCACAGCAACAACAGGTCGCTTAGTTGCAGGACCGCCGTGCCATGCCGCGCCTTCCAAAGCTGCAGGGATACCATGCAAAATCGATGTTCTGGTTCGAGTCACATGCGAGGAGCTCTAGACTCTTAGAAGAGCGCGAAGAAGAATGCAAAACCAAGCTCAAGCAAAAAGAAGCCGCTGCTGCCTTGCCAGAGTAGGGGTTCAACCTCGACACATGTGGAGCGACGCGGATCTACAGAGAAGAGGGTCTCGGAGGTTAGAAATGAGGCAGTCAGATCCAAAAGTCTCGGCACCGAAAGATCTCACAGCAGCAGACCCCGAGAGATCCCTAACCCTCCCAAGACAAAGCCCTAAGACCCTAAACCCACAACCCCAAACCCTCAATCCCACTCTCCTCCTGAGCCCCCGTGCTCCGTCGGATCGAAACCCACCTTGAGGATGGGGCTCTTGGGCCAGCCATCCTCAGCACAGAGTTCCCAGTCGAGAGTTTACGGTTTAGGGTTTCGAGTGCTGGGGTTGTGGGTTTCAAGACTAGGGTTCTTAAGAGCTTTCGATCCTGGATCTGGGTTTTTTTGCATTGTGGGTTTTGGCCTTAAAGAGCACTTGTGCGAAGGGTTGTCTTGCGTTTGGTTTACAGAGTTTCACGTTTTGGATTCGCACGCTCAGTGAAAAAATGGTCTAAGTCTAGGCGTCCATTTCCCGAAATGTTATAGAGGGAGGGGGGGAAAGAGTACGAGGGGGGGTTCTCCTGATTTTTGGCTTCTCCGTTTTCCGTCGTGGTACATGTGTAGGGCGGAGAGAGCCGTTAGCACAGGGGTGGGGGGGTAATTCCTCCGGAGCAGGAACCCGTCCGGGTGCGGGGAGGGCGAGAAAGAGTACGAGGGGGGTTCTTAGTCCAGGAGCAACTTGATCCGCACTAGGTATCTGTATCTAACATCTAGATCAACGCGACCATGCAAAACGTAGTTGAGGTCTGTCCTGGATTATGTGGCTTTAATGTAAAGGCCATATAACTAGAAATCGGTTGGGGAATTGCGTACTGGATGCTTGAATGTTAAGGAACTTCCAAGCCATTTCCAATTACTCATGTCTCTATAAATATTACGGTTTGAGATGTTGAGCCTCCGACTTACATGGGCTCGCTTTGCTGCAGGCACCGAGATCTTACCACAGAGAAGGCTGCGAATTTGGCAAGAAATCCGACGAAAACCTCAGACTTCGAACTCTCCGCATCACTTTGAGTTTAGGCCCCTGCCCTGTCCAGCGCAGAGGCACCTCCACCCGCTGTGGTGTACCTGAACGCACCTGGGCCAGCAAAGCATCGGCTGACGATTCCATGCTTACTGTCCGACAGGGGCCGAAAGAATCCTGGCGCTGCCGATAATTCGAGACTTTGATGATCTACGAACTGTCCAACCTCTGATCCAAGACCTCAAGGACAACTCGAGCGACAATCGGCATGGCCACCCACCCGTCAGGAGTCTTGCATAATCCCCTTCGCGCTAGCATCATGCTCACTCTCATGAGCACAGCCCTGCTGCTCTTGCTGACACTAGTGCCAGTTCAGATTCTGAATATGATTACGAACGTCATCATCGTGATCGCCAACACAGCAGTCGTCTTCACCACGAACCCCGTTTTCGCCAACGCAACCATAAGCAGCGTCATCACCATCATAATCACAACCGTTGTCGCCATCATAACATGACCCCGTTCATGATCAGCATAACCTTCATCGTCGACAACATCATCAACCTGTCACACCATCGTGAGCCATTATCGCCGCTGCAAACAATATCACCACCATCGCCAGCAGCAGCAAAATCACCAGTCGCACCATCATCACTAACCCAATCATCACCACCAGCATCATCGCGATGACCGGCAGGGGCATACTATGATGATTATTATCAGTTACTGCCACTCTGTATATTCGTACTGATGCTAACAGTGCTAGTATTGTTGTATTCTTCTTATTATGATCATCATCTCCTGGCTGTAACGTCCGAGCCACGCAGCGGCGCTTTGGGCATTGGCGCGTCAGGGTGCTCCTGCGCTTGGGGCTGAGGGCTTAGGGTTTTTTTTTGGAACGCCTTTTTGCGACTGCCAGAAGACTCTTCAAGCTACGCAATTCGTGTGACCGGAAGGCCCTGATACCTCAGCTCTCTTGCATCTCGTTTCGTGATGTGAACTCCTTGTCGAACTCCCTGCTGTTATTGCCCTCTTCGATGGTTTAGGGCTTAGGGTTTAAGGTTTGAGACTTAGAGTTTAGGGTTTAGGGTTTAAGGCTTTGGGTTTCTTCTCCTTCTTCGGCCATTGCAGAATCCGTCTGGATGCGGGCAAATACAAAAACATGCAAGAATTAGGGATGACCATGCGCTATGCTAGGAAATCCTCCAGAAAAAGACACTCGGCCGAGAAGTCACTGAAGAGACCGGCAAGTGCAACCGAATTTTCGGTGCACGGTCTTTTATCAGCTCTTCCCTGGCCCCTCGTACCCCTAGCCCTAGCTCTCTCTTGGAGATCAAGTGAGGATGCAGCTTCCTCAGAAAGGCCTTGGCCACTCCTCCTCAGGGCTTGCAGGCACGGCTGGTGACGACGTATGTGTTTCAAGGCACGGGTTCTCGTCTGAAAGTCCGTAAGACAGATCGGACAAGTACTCGAGGCCGTGAACCGGCGGGCAACGGACCTAAGGCCATGGGCATGCGCAAGATGCGCAGCCAGGCCGGCCTTGGTTTTGGCTTCGAACCCACAGAGCGAGCAACCCGCAGGCTTGGGCATCGCTTTGTCCTGGCTAACCAAGGCTCTGTCAGGGCCAGCGAGGCGGGCAGCACGGGTTCACAGGCGCCCGTGGATCCTCCGATAGAGGTGCGGTGCAGCCTGAACCCAAGCGAAGACTTCATCAATGCTAGGGTCCAGGCGCCAAGCGGCTGGCAGGTGACGCGGCAGAAGGCTGGCTGCCCAACGAATGTCACCACAGACCTCCGAAAGCCAACAGCGGCGAGCACCGATACCGGCCTCGAGGAAAGCAAGAACAGGGTCACAGGCTGACTTGCAAAGTTGGCCCAGCAGCTGCAATCTCTCAAGGGACAGCAAGTGGGCTGGGGACGGAAGCCCGGCACCGTCGCAGATAGCCTCCTGATCTATGTGCGCGTCGTGGCGTGCGGCGGCTCCTGTCAAGAGGCACTTGTATATGCGCAGGACGCCCCCTTGCCAGAGAAGCGATTCCGTGCGAGTCAGGCCGGACCAAGCACCAACATTATGAGTGAGGCGGCTCAAAACGAGGAAAAGGAAAAAGGTACGCCGGGCTGAGAGGCTGAGTTGTGGGTTCGCATAGACTCGCCTTCGGAGCTCCAGGGCTGCAGCAAAAGCCTCCCCTATGCGACGCCGGATCTCAGGCAGGAGAGAGGAGGTATCGCAAACGAGGGACCCCAAGTGCTTGTACTGCTGCACAAGCCGGACCCCAACACATGGTCCCACATCAGGGATGGCAGCAAGCACAAAGGACTCTCCTTGCAGGATCTGGGCTTTCATATCCCGAGCACCAGGACCCAGGGGAGAGACGACCCACTCCGTCTTGCCCGCCGCGAAGTTGAGTGTCATCCCCCTTCTCCGGAAGGTGTCAACGACAACTCTTGTGACACTCCTGCAGGCATCAAGAAGAGTGCTAGCGGAGCTCGCCTGGATACCTATATGGCAATATCATCGTGCCAGGCTGTAGACACAAAGGGAGATTCCGGCTGGGCAGGCAATGGGAGGATTGACCCCAAACGAAGAGGCGCGGCCAGCCCCAACTCACGCACCCCATTCTCAACTTCAGCCAAGACATCATGCAACATCAAAGCAAAAGCAGCATCAGCCAGAGGGTCCCCCGGTCTAGTGCCACAATCTGTAGCAACAAACCTGCCACTTCCGGGAACGTGGAACCAGGTGCTGGTGAGCACCCCTCTTAGCGGCTGCACGTGAGCAGCCCATGGACGGTCTGCCGGTGGTTTAGACTCTAGCGCGGCGACGATCTCTGCAGTATGCTCCGGGTCGAAACCTCGTCCATTGAGCCACTCCGCCATCGAGGCTGTAGCACTGCTGGTACAAACAAACTGGCGGAGCACCGAGTAAAAGGCCGACTTCAAATCCAGGAACAAAATCGCGTGAGGCCGATTGCATTCCCTCATGTGATGTTGAAACGCTTTGATGCTGAGCGACAGGACCGAGGGGGCAAGCCCACCGCACATTCCACCATGAAGCGGAAGCTTGTGAGGCGCAAAAAGGCAGAGACAAACAAGCATGGTAGCGCTTACCGAAAAATTCGGAGACCAGAATACTTCGATAGCTCTCCGGATCAGCAGCTGGGCCCTTGCCCTTGTAAAGGGGGATTGCCTCGCCACCCCCCCACCTCAGTGGCTCAGCCCCGCAACAGGCAGCTTTGACAACAAGTGGGTAAGCAAGGACCGCAACTGCCGGCGTGGCTGCGCAAGACCATCGATCCCCCGAGCCTTGCCTCCTTTAAGGCGCCGGAAGGTGGATTCCCATTGGAGTAAGGGAGGAGGCGAAGTGCCAGGAACCGCCTCCCTCCGATGAGCACAATGCTGATTGCGAAGCTGTGAGGAGGAGCAAGGTTCACCACCTTCAATGCCACCGAAATGCTTCTCCCAACGATGGCTAACCTTTAGCTGCCCCGACCCAGCCTTATAATAGGCCGCCTAATAAACAATTAAAAAAGCAGCTACCTAAGCAGACATCAAAGCGATCAGAAATGCAGAAACAAAGCAAGCAACCAAGCAATTCTGCCAGCATGCCGTAGCCGGATCTGCAAAATACTATAGGAAAAAGCAGAATTCAAAGCAAAATCAAAGCACAAATGAGAGCACTGCCACTCTTTCAGCTGGTTCAAACATAGTTTCCCACTCACCAGAACAGTACAGATCCCTCTTAACAACACTCAATCCGAAAATCAAAGAACGATACCATTCCCTTGTAGTAGCACATGACCAGCTGGGCCACAAGGCAAGAGCGACAATAGGGCAATACTCAAACGTGACAAGGGTCGAAAATCTCGACAGTTTTGAGATTCCTCACCGCAATCAATACAACAATCTCTTTTCGTCAAATAAAACAGAAGGTTAAGGCAGTGACAGGATCAAGAGTTTCACGTGTCGGTATCCACAGTCGAACCCGCAAGCATTGGAGCCTTGGGCCTTGCATGTGTACAAAAACACTTGGTCAGGGGTGTAACCGTAACCCCGGTTATCGGCTATCGGCCAATACCTATTTCACGTGGGCTCTCCATGCTTCATGATCCTGAGTCCGTTCTGCCGTTCTGCACCTCAAAGCGTTGCACTAGCGATCCAAAATCCTAAACCCTAAACCCGAGAAAGGAAAATGTCGCGCAGCTAAAGCAGTGTCGACTTTCTAGTCTGTCTAGCCCCAGCGGTCCTCGCAGTCCTAGTCTTCGTGGTCCCGGCACTCCAAATGGTTTATCGCTCACTACTATAACGACTTATTCTGTGCATAGAACCTGTTTCTCAGGGAAACGCACACGCCCAGGACCAGGCTAGATAGATTGGCTGGACACAAATGCAGTTACATAGGCTGTTGCAGCTAGCGGCTACCTGCTGACTGGAAGGAATGATCGGAATCCAAAGTGAGTGCAGCTACTCCGCCCGCTCGACCCCAGTCACGAATCTTCGGTGGAGCACAGACAGTCTACCAGTAAGAGTCTACGCCTACGTCTATATATTTGAGACTGCTTGCTTCTGAGGTCACATGATCTGCCAGAGCACGATCTTCACACATCACAATCACTTTTCCAGTTGCGCCTGCCACATGCTCACGGTTTAAGTTTAAGTCTTGAGTCTCGGGTCGCTGCGACTGTGTCTGCCACCAGCAGCCCCTTCGGGAACCAGCGGCACCCGCAGTCACCAGCAAGCTCAGCAGGAAGTGTTCAGCCGAGCTGGTTTTAAAATGGAAAACCGACTCAACGCGACCTTCGGATTCGGGACCACTGCACTGCCGCTTCCGCTATCCGACCATCCTATCCGCACACGTACTCAGGGAACCGCACGAAAAACTCAGGGTGCCTTATATTATAACTACAGGAGTACCAGGAACAGTAACCGCTATAGCCATGGCCACCGCCTACACTGTGAACATGTGAAATATGAAGCAATGCAGCCCGTGCCCTTGCCGCCTGAGTTGTCAGCAGTGGCAGCTGGCCCCGTACGTGTGCACAAAACCGCCCTTCTAGACTGTAGACTTATTCTAGGTCTAGGTTCTACGATTCTCGGCGCTAGGCTGCTGCAGGCTTTCTCGACTCCGTAGCTGTAGCAGAAGACACTTCAGGGCCTGTTCAACATTTGCACGTAGCCGCCGTAGCCTTTTGCACGTAGCCTGAAGCCTTAAGCGCAATCTATATTATATCATTATGTGAATCCAATTCTGCCTCTGCGCATGGGGCCGTGGAAAATCCAAAGTCTAAACTTTGGAGTCTATACTAACATGGGGGACTCGACTCTACTTAAACTCTACTTTCCTCCAATGAAACTATAACTATAGCAGTAACTGAGTAACTATGCTTTGCTTCGGGAATACTTCTGGATTCTATGGCCTAGAGTATGGCTGGGTCCTAGAATCCTGGAGCCCGATTACAAGTTCCAACACACGCACAGAAGCCACCGCTGCACTGCCCAGAAGCATCGAGCCAATCTACTCGATGAGTGCCTTTGCCTCTTTCAAGAGAACTGGCTGGAACATATCCTCCGTAAGGGATCGCCCTGCCATTTCGGCAAGCTGGTTCCTGATCAAGTCTTTCGCCTTTGCTTTCACATTGCTAGTGAGCGCATGACAGAAGAGTGCCTCGATGGTGAGAATAATGCCTGTGGTGTGGCAAGCCTTGGCCTTTTCAAGGGCACCTCGGATGCTCTCGTGATTCAACTCGGCGTCCTTGTACTTCTCCTGAAACTTCCGGAGCAGCGTCTGGGCCTGTCGGCCAGGGAGAACATATAATCAAATCGAAACAAAACCAGCATCCTACCACGAGGGTCTGTGTTTGCGTTGTGTGTGACGGTGTGTCTATGGATGTTCTCGTTATGTCTAGACTCTAGGACTCCAGGGATTCTAGATTCTAGAGTTTAGAACAGTGTGTAATTGCAGCGTGCGACATCAACGACCATCGTTTTGCCGTGTTGGTAAGTCACTTTAGGAATCATTCGGCCAGACTGTGAAGACTACACCAACTGCACTCACACGGAACTGGCACCACGCTCGGCCAGCACACTAGTAACGTGCAACTCGTAACCATGTCAAGAAATCACCATGCACTTGCAAAGCCACTGTGCCTATTAACAGTAGTCTAGGAGTCTAGGGCCTAGGGAATTTTCAAAACCGCACAAGAGCCTTGCTCTTTCCAAGCCAACGGCAGCCAACGACTCAAGACATTTGCTGGCGACGAAATGTTTCCCCAAATAGCCGTGTCCAGGACTCTGGGAAAATTCAAAACCGCACAACGATGCCCCACCTACATCAACCGTTGGTTCGGCCCCAATGCCCTGCAACCCTACAGTGACAGTGGTGCTACGAGTAAGTTTACTAGTTTACTGGTTGACAAAAGCCGCCATCAGCTAAGAGCTCACTTCCAACAACTTCTGAAACACTTGCCTGGCTCAGCTCGTCCAAGCGGGCTTTCACCGTATTGCCCTTCAAGGTGCCGATTGTCATAGCCGCCTTGGTCAGAACACTTTGAAGGCTCGATTCTTCGTTGAGGCCCGCCTTCCAACCCTCACCACAATGGTGACCCTCAGCTGTCGCAGCGAAGTTGTCGATTGCATCTTTGCACTGTTGCACACACTGGGTCGCATGGATGCTCAGGCAATCAGCAAACACGGAGCTTTGCAACTCCCTCTCGAAAGCATCTTGCACTGAGAATCGGCACAATGGCAACAATGTCCCGTCGGGTTTCTTGCAGCTGGCTAGCTTCGCGTCCACACTGGCCAAAGCACTTCTCGCACTGCGCATCACCTTCCAGGTAGCTTCCAATAGAAGCCCATCAGCATCGGCCTGAACACGTCCCTCCACAGAATCTGCTGAGTTGGTAAGCTCGTCAAGCTTGGCCCGCAAGTTCATGCCTGCCTTCACAGCCTCAGTCTGGGCCCACGCAAAGTCGGCCCCTTCGAAGTCGCTCACAATTTTCAGGACATGCTGCAAGGATACAGCCCCACTGATTGCTGCAGCATCGTTGCTGCCCACCTGAAAGCGAGAAGCATTGCAGAGACTATCATGCGTTTGAAAGAGGTCAATCTACGAGTCTGTACATGGATTGGAGAAGAGTTTTTCAAAAGCCTCGAATTGAGCGACTCGCAGCCAACAACACCGGACCTAACAAGCAATAACAACAGCTAGTAACTAGTAAAGCTAGTAACTATTTCATGATGGAAAACACAAATTCTCATGGGGGTGGGGCCTAGTCAATTCAACGTTGGGAAGTAAGGTCAAGCAACTTCTGCAAATACCAAATTACCCAAACTGCCCCTGCTCCTACCCCTTCCAGATACCCACTATAAACACAGCCACGCGCATCTAAACTTCCAAACCCCGCTCCCTGATTCTACCCAGAAAAATCATGGAGTTACATAGACATAGACCTTCGGGGCGACGTTGAACCCAGAGACCATAGCTGCAAAAGCTAAACAATTACCTTTCTGTAAGCCTTCAATGGAATACTCCCGTTGATTGTTACTTGCATCTGACTCTGTACCTCTATGTGATACTCAACACATTCTATGTAAACATAGGACCTAGATTCCTAGATGTCACTATCACTATGGCACTGGAGCTATAGCAATGGCACTCTGCAAAAATCCTGCTACTTAAGTCACCCCCCTACGTTATGGTCTAGGCTAGGAGTCTAGGTCCTCAGGGTCCGAGTAGTCTAGGTTCTACATATCCTCCTGAACTCCTGAAAAACAAGTCCCAAACTCTTCGACCAAGACAAGTAACCTGACTCATCAGCGTCCGCAGCATCAGGGGCATGCACTGAACCAAGAGGAACTTGACCTGCTCATCCTTCTCTGCCCCGCTCAGCTTCTTATCGAGCTCCCGGAAGTCCATGGTGTCAGTATTGCCATCATTCGCAACCACTGCATTGGCACGTGCCTCCAAGTCGCTGAGATATGCATGGAGGGCCTTGGAGGCCAGTGCACTTTTGTGCTTCTTCTGCCACTGCCTCAATCGATGCAGGGTGTCCAGGCAACCTTCCTCCTTCTGGAAGAAAGACAGGCACTCTGCAACGGCTTCGATCTCCTCTTGCGAGGCTGTCAAGCTCATCACATCCTCAATCGAGCACACCTTGCCAGCCCTTTTGGTGCTCTGTTGGATGAGCACCTTCTGCAGCTCATCTGTGGCACCGGGCCGAAGCTCAGATTTGAGGCGCTCGAAATCCTTGACAGCTTCAGAAAGAACGATTGGGAAGGACACAGCTGTTGCCTGGGCAAGCTTGTCCATGTGCTCCTGCGGCAAATGGCCAAACTTGACATCCGCACTGGCCGTCTTCAAAATCTGATCGATCTCTGCCGACAAGGACTTGTTCTGGCCGAGTATGAGCTTCACACTCACCTCGAAGTCATTCTTGCCACGGTACGTGTAAAGTGCCGCCAGGTCAGCGACTCGGGTGCCAGAGGCACCGCTTGTCTGACAACACAGTACCACTAGAGCCTTGCCAACGAAAGCCAGGCGCCCCACAATGTCTTGCACGGCCTCTGTCTCCTCAGCAAGAGCATCCTGAACTCGCGGCTCCCCGATGGCCCGAAGAAGCTGTCGAAAGATGAGGGCAATCTTCGGCTTGTGGTCATTGGTATCGGGGTTGGACAGCATGTTAAAGAATGTGTCTGAGCCCAAAGCATCGAGGAAGGAATCCATGGCCCAAGCCTCCATGGCGAGGCACTCCTCCTCCATCTCGTCTTTGTCACCACCTTGGAAGGCCTTCGTCTTGTACTCATCCCGAAGCGAACTGATCACAGCCCAAGCGCAAGGGCTGTTCGGCTTGAAGTCGTTCCCATCTTGCTGGAACGGTTCGCACAGCTGAACAGGAAGCATCATCTGCCACAACTTGACACAGAGAGGCTCCGGAGACTTCTTCGCGAAGTCCCTGGAATCCATGATGGCCCGCATGGTCTCCTCAACCTGCATGCAAACCACGTTGCACTGGACTCTGCCTGGCCAGGCCAAGTCCGGGTCATGGCTCTGAAGCGTGGCAATGGATCTGAGCTTCTCATCCAAGTCCCTCTTTTTGAAGAGTATCGGGGCCAACGCAAGCACACCACCGGCCTCGCAAGCCGAAATGCGATTGTCCAGCAGGACCGTAAACTTTGAAACGGTCATGTTGGAGCGAACCTTCTTGGCCTCGGCAACGAGGCTTTTTCAAACATTGCGAAGAATCGGACATGGTTGTATGTATGCATGTGCAAGTTGAACGGACCAACGGGCCTACTGAGGGCCTACTGACCTACTGACTTGTATAGCGGACCGGCTTCCAGAAGATGACAACGGAAGAGTGCACGTTTCGGAGTGGTGAAAGTGGGAAAGCCACCACCGCGAGATCATGAAGCCGAACACTAGGACTTTAGGCCTCTAGGACTCTAAGACAAGACTCACAAGACTGTAAAACTCTAAGCGCGCGACTGCGTCCAGGCTTCGGCCCAACCTCTCGCCACTGAGGAACTTGCCGACGGTGAGGTTGAAGAAGCATTCTGGAATGCACCCCAAGTTCGTTGCGATCCGCTGGAGCTCATCGTCCAGCTGCTGGACCCGATCATCACTCAGAGGCTCAGAAATCTGTGCAGGGGTATTGCTGGTAGTGCTAGCCCTGCCTCCAGAAAACGTGTCGGCGCCGGTGCCCTGCTTCTTGCGGGCACGAGACTTCGGTGCCCCGGCCTTCTCAGACAGAACCACCTGCTCCATGGCTCCCAAGCCAATGCGCGGAGCCACTCTCCGTGCCTCAACCGTCACTTCATCGTCATCTGGAATCGAGGTTGCACCTGTGCTATGTATTTAAAAGACACGAACAATCACGAATGCACCTCAAGTCGTTAGTAACCACTAATCACTAATAGCCGCTGATAGCCGCTAATAAATAGCTAATTTAGTAAACTAGAAAATCTGTCCCCATGCATGCGTGAAATCAGCCGACTCGATTCATGGCTGACTCAATGACAATGCCTTTGCCTTTGACTTTGACTTTATGCACCTTACTTGCAATCCTGTGTCTGCTGTTCCTGAAGCCCGGTGTGATGCGCCTAAAGCCCAGCCAAAGATCCATACATATTAATGTGGCTCATTGACAGTGGTTCTTGTTGACGATGCATGTCGAACAGGACAGGCCAGGAAGCTCTAGTGAGTCTAATAACCTAGGGACATAGTGGTTAATGAAACCCCGTGGCAAGATTTTGAGAAAGCAAAGAGCTGAATAGGTTTGCTCAAGGAAATACACGATTGAATAGGTTTCCTGAAAGAAATACGGAATTGAATAGGTTCTCTGGAGGTTTTCAGAGGGAAGTACAGAACTGACTAGGTTCTCTGAGAGAATTACCGAATTGAATAGTGAATAGGCTGAATAGGTTCCAGAGAGAAACACAGAAGTGAATAGGCCGAATAGGCTTTGTGAAGGAAATTCAGCATCGAATAGCTCAATAGGTTTTCTGAAGGAAATACCGAATTGAATATGAATAAGCTTTCAAAGAGAAATACAGAAGTGAATAGGCTTTTAGGAAGGAAATACAAAAAAGGGTGTTTCAGATGGAACAGCTGCGCCTTCCGGCACTGCTGCTGCTTTCGCGACAGCTGCTTTCTTCTGCTCTCGGTCCTCCACAGCCTTGACAGCCTTCGTCATGATGTTGTCGTATGACAACGGGCTCCGCATCATCTCTGGCCGGATGGCCAGTGCAGAGCTGGATGCGTGCGCAAACGTTTTCAAGCTCTGCTCCTGGATGAGCTGGTCTGTGCCCCGCAGGATATGATCTGTGTTCAGCACCACATCACTGCGGGAGAGCCTCACTTTCGCACACCAGCGGGCAATCTCTGCGGGGAAATCCTTCAAGTTGAAGAGGTAGTAGGTGGTGTCGGCACCTTCGGTATTCTTGAGGGTACAGCTCTTCATCTTCAACTTCGTTGGGGAGATCCCCAAAAGTTCGGTCAGCTCGGACTCAGTCAAAGCAGCTTGATCCTGGAAGAGTGTGTAGGTTAGGAGGTGCTGGCACTCGACACTGGCAGGCGGGTTCAAGTCGGCAGCCTCCTGACCACGATGAATGCGAACCGCCTTGAGCATCAAAGCACAAAACTGCTTGTCGGTGAGAAACCTGCGGTTGGATGCTGCCCAGCCATCTCCCGGATTGCAACGTGCATCCACGGACATGCAATCCAAACAACCTGCTGTGGGATCAGGTTGTCCACGCTGATCCAAGGCACCCCACTCGACATCCTGCGAGGGGGGATTGAACCCAAATAGCTATAAGCAGCTAATCATTCGGCTAACCGGCTAACCATAGCCAACCGGAACACAGGAGCGATAAGTGAATCCCTCACTCGAATTAGTACCCTGGACTGAGTCCTTGGAGCTTTGCTTACACCACGGACACGTCAGAATGACAATCTTCACAGGTGCCTTCCTTGCACTCTTGCTCCCCGAAGCCGGGGCCACCAAGACACGCTTCACCCCCTGGGTTGACTTTTTCGCCACCAGGTCCCACGAGCCGCCAGCCTGCGACAAGCAGAGTAGCATGGCCCCTGCGCACACAAATGGAGAAGTGTATGAAAAAAAGAGAGTGGTATACGAATGAAACAATGAAAGACAAAAATGAATGAGGAGCAATGATTAGTGGCTAGCAATCGAGAGTAACTAGCAGCTAAGGAAAAAGCGATACTCAGCCATAGGTTCGATAGATATAGTTATAGGTATAGATTCCATAAATCCCAAGTTGGAATCTAGAAAGAATCGACAGCATCGAAGAGCTCCCTGCAATTGAATCTTTGCTAACCAGCTAGTCACATCCGCTAATCAGCTCATCTACTCTTTGCCAAACAGGAAGGAACTGGACCCAGGGCGGAGCCTCCTCCACGGAAGACTCCTCTTCCGGTTCGGGTTCCTGCTTCACGGTCTTGGCCTTCTCGGCCTTTTCCCTCTTGACCATCACTGCTCGTGACGACTGTCACGAACGATGGCGAGGGCGCAGCAAACTCACAGAGCTTGACCCGGATGCTTCTAAGACAAAAAGCAATTCAATAGATTTCGCATACCTCCATTTGAAGATGCAGTACTGCAGTACTGTTCAAGGCACCAGCAATGTTCAGGACCACAGCTTCAGACCCTGCATGATGCACATCAACTGGGCTTCCAGGATTAAGCCGATTTAGCTCGATTGCCACTCCCACATCAGAGCTTCGAAAGTCTTTTGGCAGCTTTAGCAAAGGTACACGTCGGGTCTACAGTAGAGTCTACAGTCAACAGTGGACAGCCCAAGACCAAGGCCAACGTGATCATCGCAACTTACCGCACTTGGAGGCCCTTTTGACTTAGTAAGTAGGGTTAGTAAGGTGGGTTATGGGGATTATAATGGGGTTTCTAGGGGATACTAAGTAGACTTACTAAGTCAAAAGGGCCTCCAAGCAACTTCTGTACAAGCAAGCCGTTCCCACCTAGGAGAGGAAGGCCACCGCTCTGTCCCAAGTCCACACGCACGGTTGCAAATGCACTGATCATCTGCACATGCACACATGATCTGACTGTCTCTCCATTTTGAAGCTGATTCAAGATGACTGATGGAATCTGGACCTGGGAAAAGGCCATGTATCTGTATCTAAAATCTAGAGTCTAGTTGTCATCCCTTGCCGGGTCTTGCATCCACGATCACAAAACAAATGCAACTACGACTATGACTATGACCGCTCTACGACTCTACGACTGTGATCTACGACCTATGAGACTTTGGTCCGACCCGGTAGGTTTGCAGAATCGACCAGCTTACCCGGGCTTACCACTGATTGGCACAGGACCTTGGCAGTGGCAATATCATACGTCTATGGTACTATACTACTGCTCGTGGCTGGCAGCTTTTGGGAAATCACAGAATAGCGTACTGCTGGGGGCAAGGCCAGAACTTTGGAACAGCTACGCTAACCGCTAGCCTCATGTCTACACTGAAGTTGACTGAAGAAGATTCTGGATTTGTAGTGTTGTTAACTGTTACTGTTACTGTCGTTTGTAAACCCAGGAATAGAAATCCAAAACCTCTAGGACCTAGGACTCAAGGACTCCAGGAATCAATAAACTGAATAAACAAGCAACTGCAGAAAGACTTCTGACTCCTGCTGTTCGTGGCCCACACCTGAACACGTGAACAAAACCTCGCCTCGGAAGATAGGGGACCGGGCTGCATGGCTACGGCTATAGTACACTGCCACACACTGCAACACATGAGTCTATGACATAAGGTGCAGCTATGCTTAAGCTTGAGGGCCAGAAGCATGGGGAGGGTGGGCTGCTTATGACTTCTGAGTTTCTGATTGAGCACGAACTACCAGCTTTGGGCTTTGGCTTGGCCCACACAGCGAACAACCGAAGAACCCAATTTGCATAACCACCACACAAACACAGGCGCAATGCTTGAGTCACAAAATAACTAACAGTCGCACGTACTAGCTAACTGCACTAATCAGTAACTCAGTAACTGTCACTAACTGATCGAATGACTAACTGACTAACTAACTGCCAGCCATCGGAAGCACAGGGAGTTGGTGATGCCGAACACCGCAGCCACAGGTGCGGATGCTCAACCAACTGCAGCAAAAATCACATCAAACAACTAGTCATTCTACGAAACGGGCACTGGAGCATTGCCGGTCCACATGGCAATGTACCCAGTGAGCCACTGAGCCTGCGAAAAAAACTCGAGTCCTAGGTCTTTGGCCCCGTCACGGTTCTCTGCAGGTCCCAAAATTCTAGTCACTAGTCAAGACTCTAGACTCTAGACCGTGGGTCCCAGACCAAGACTGACTAATGACTAATGCTGATTAAGCCTTTGGAAATCCCTTCAGTCTCCAAAGCACATAGACGACTTGTGCCAGGCAAGGTAAGGCGATCCCTTCACCCGCAAGAGCTCGAAGTTTCCGGGTTGTCAAACCGCCGTCCTGGGTCCAGTCGCCATGTCCCTGCAAAGCAAAGTACTCCATGCCTACAAGCATGCTATCTCTGGAGAAACTGTAGATGTTGCTTGACGTTGTCAAGCACCTGGCCACAGACGAACTGTACGGCTTGCGGCTGTGGCTTTGTGATGTGTCAACCAGCACTCCATCGATCGCATCTAGCACCCTGCGGGTGCCCTTGTCCTTCATCTTCTGCGCTGCTACACAGTCCAACAAGTCCAGCACACGAGCACTCCGAGGCAAACCTGTCCCTAGGAAAGCATCACGGCCGGTCCAAGGCTTGGCTTCAGCGCACAGATCAAGCTGGCTCTTCCAGCTCTGAGATTGCTTCTGCCACGACTTCATTCCGGCAGTCACATCCGAAGCCTCGCGGGTCTTCCTTTGCTCCTGGCCGTAACGGGCTTTTCTTTGACTCTACTCTAAAGCAGCACTGGCAACACAAACACCCGAATCGTAAACCCAAATAACAAGCCCTAGAATCCTAGAATGCCCTGCAAAGTCATTACAAAGGTCGTAAGCTACACTCACTACACGACTCTACACTGCACCACACCAGACTCAGCCAACAACCCACACACCACACGACATATGCGACACCACACACACACACACACGCACACACTAAGATACAGATACACATCTTTGCAGCATGCCAGCGACAATGCACCATCTGCTTGGAGCTCAGGTGCTATGCGGCCTGTGTCACTACACTGCACCTGCATATCACCTTCTTCGAATGCCTTCAGGATTTGAAGGGCTGGTGCGTGTGTGTGTGTGTGTGTGTTTCGGGCGGTGCTCCTTCTATGTCTATCGGCTATGGCATTCTGCATGGAAAAACACGTGGTCCTTTGAGAGCAGCATTCTTGGGGTTGTGTGTAAGACTGACTGGCTTTGTTTTGCTTTCTGAAGAAGCCATCTTCGAGCCATGTATTGGAGTTTGCATTTGTTTTGCTTTTTCAAAAAACCAGGCCCGGGCCCGATTTTGGAGTTGCTTTTCTTTTGCTTTTTCAAAAATCGACTCGGTTGCCATGTCTTTGGGTTGCTTTCTTTTTGCTTTTTGATCCTGCTTTTTGTGGCTTCGTTGCTCCTGGGTTTGTGCTTTTCTGGTTGCTTTGGTTTTGCTTTGGTGGTTGCTTTTTTTTTGCTTTTTCCCTAGGAAAAAAGCAATTTTGGACCCCTCCCCGCCCCCACCTCCCCCACCACCCCTCCCCAACCCTTTTTGCTTTTTCCCTAGGAAAAAGCAATTTCGGCCCCTTATGGGCCCCCCACCCTCCGGCCTTGAGCTAAATTGCTTTTTCCTAGGGAAAAAGCAATTTTTGGCTTCAACACCCACCCGCTCCCCAGAAGCGGCCAACCCAGCCAGCAGCTGCGCCTCGACCCAACCCCACGCACAGCCCCAACGCCCAACCCCCACGCCACCCCCAGGCCCACCCCAGGCCCCACGCCCCAACCCCCACACCCAACCCTCCACCCACGCCCACACCCAGTCCAAGCCCAGGCCCAACCCAGCCCCGCCAGCCCTACCCGCCGCACCAACCATGGCAGCTCCATCCAGCAAAAGCTCCCACCAAGCCCGCCCCCTTTGGGTGGAACCATCAACTCATGTTGAGGCGTAGGAGTCGAGAGTCTATAGGCCTATAGGCCTAGCCCCAAGGTTTCAAGGTCGGAATCGGAAAATGTCCATGTCAGAATGCAACTCCCAAATTGTTCCCACATGATTGTATGTAGCCGCATGTACCCGCGTGCCTTCCCGATTCGCGAGCTCCCAAAGCTTCTGATGTGATATGAGAGGTGGGCACACATGAGGGCAGTAGGGGAATTTTAGGTGTTAAGAGTTTATGTCAGGAAGAAGAACATACTGTAGTTGGGGGGCAGGATGTTTATAGTGCATAGCTGATAGCTGCTAGCTCAGGACCAAGGAAGGGTCGGGTAGAAGGGCTTTTCGGTTTGGCTCAGCAAGATTTCGGCACAGATTGAGTGTTCGGGGTACCGTAACCAACAGCACATCCGATGCAACTGTCAATCACCCTATAGGTCTGCAAGTTGCGGAGTGGCTGCCTGCAGCTATACCTACCTGAACCTGTCCACCGGCGACCCCACTTCCAATCAATACTAAATGCCCAGACAGAATCCCAAACTTCAGCACCGTCACCTGGCTCCGCCCCTACTACACTAAACCACTCAAATATCTGACATCCTGATTTCTATACAATTAAGGTGAACTGTTCCTTCAACAGAAACCGACAAGAACCCTCATCCTGGCTGTTTAGTAACTCTAGTACTTAGTAACTTAGTACTCTAAATCAGGCCACACCCCCCAAAGCTCCAAGCCCTCTGAGGCCGAAGCTGTTCTTATGTACATTAATTCCTAATTATATTACTTACATACGCAAGGGTTTCTGGTATGCCTGAGCATGGGAAGGCCAAAGCCCTGAACTCGAGAAACACTAGACAGCTAGACTTTCCGGCTGCCCTGGCTGCCAAGCTGTGCAGAAAGACTAGGGTGATTAGGGCTAGAACAGGGATGGACAGAGACGCAACAGGTTGCAACAAACAAGTGCAACAGCAGCGAACAGTTAACAGCTAGCAGCTAACAGCTAACAACAAAACGTTAACTGTACTGTTACCTGTTAACCTCACAGTGACCATGACACATGCATGACACCAACCAATGAAATTAGTCTGCTGAGTCCTGTAAAAGTCTGGCCATTCCCTCTTGAAATCGGGCTTCGTCTTTGCGCATGAGCACACGCTCCAAGCCCGCAGGACCTTCCCCTTCTCCCAGACGCTTGGAGACAGCCTGACACAGACGAGAAAGTCAAGCCGCAAAGACACATGTGGGCCATAAGGCTTGGGCGGCTGGGGGTGAACCTCAGGCTTTAGGACCTTAGGGTACCTGCTTTCCGATTGCCAAGTTAGCGGTTAGCGGTTAGCCATTGATCAGTACATTACATCTCTGTACATTTTTTCACATGTTTCAAGATGTCTGAACTTGGATGGCTTTGTGATCATCTCACTGGATCATCGAATCATGGAGCCATAGATATCACAGGCGCCGATATGATGTCAATAACAACACACGGAAGAGTATGAATCTCGAGTTTACCCGGTTTCGGCTCTAGGGCTCTAGGGGGCTGGGGTATTTCCGGTGCCTCGGAATAGGGAAGGGTCGACCCTGGATACCCTCCATCTCTTTTGGACCCTTCTATCATCTCCAACTCTCCAGCCTCCATCATATCCCGGAAGCGCTGTGAATCCTCGAAGGTGTATTTGTCTTGTCGAAGCAGAATCACATAGCACCTGGCCGGCCAAGGGGATCTTAAGCTTCACACAATGCATGGGGGCAATGAGCTCCTACAATCAGTTCTGCTAAATGCTCCAAAGCATGCAATGCACTGTCACTGCACAGAAGCAGAAGCTTTCGCAAGGGCCACAAGGCCACAAGGGATTCATGCCTAGGCCTAGGCCCTAGGCTTAGACTCTCGAGCGGGGAACCGTGAGTTACTCAAGCACTTTCAAGCTCGTTTGTTTCTGTAGTGCGCCGCCACTCACTTGCTAATCAGCTCGGAACTGAGATGGACATCAGACAGCTTGGATCGATCCTACGGAACATATTCTGGCTCGGAATCTTCCCCAGGTCTGCATGCTCTTTCGCAATTTTCTGCGAACACAGCTCCTCCCGGAAGCCTCCTGAGCCGGTGTCTCGCATCCCTTCGCTGCTGCTGAGAAAGCTCACCTGGAGTCACTGCTTGATGTGTGGTTCTCGTCCCCTTGTCGGGCCCTAGGTCACTCCATAACCAGGCCGCAAGGAGGCCAACAGGCCTCCCTTGGCCAGCGCGAGCACCCTCACGACCAAAAGCTTTGAGAGTTCTGGTTCTTCTGCAGTCTCCACCGTGCCGCCGACAGAACGCCACCAGTGTCGATGATGACCTGTAGTAGTGTAGCTCACCATAATCATCAGGTAAAATCAGGATGTCAGTTGCAGCAGACCTTCCTGTAAACCCTCTCGAAGCTGCCGCACGGGGAACTCCGACCACTGGAGGCGATGGCTCCCCACCTTCAGCCCGGTCTGATCCAGCAGCAGCATGCCGTCGATCTGCGTCAGCAGGATTGATTTCAGCCTCGGCCTCCATCAAGTCCCAGGCTGCCCGTATCCATGCGTCATTGTCGTCCGTGTCGTCTGGAGCAGCCATGTTCTCGAAATCAACAATGTCCTCTGCAATCTCATCCTCGTCTGAAAGCTCACGCTCACCATCAGCAGCCTCAGCAACATCCCCCACATCTCCATCATCCAAAGCTGGCTGCGCCCCACGAGGCCCTCCACCTCCATGAGGTCTTGCAGGCCGACTATCACTGGCACGATTGGCCGCATTGGCCCGGGCACGCTGCTTCTCTTCAAGAGCTCGCGCACGATCTGCCCTTTCTGCAAGGGCACCTTTCCACAAATGCAAAGCAACAAAGCCTTCTCCAGGCATGGCCTTGACAAGAACTCTATCCGGCACCATGTCTTCAGACAGCAACTCGACCATTGGAGAGATGATTTCGTGACACGACACAGTCCACTTGTCGTTGAAATCTACGTGCTTGTGGAATATCTCCAGTTCAGTCGCAAAACCGAAATCATCATCCACCCGAAGGGTCCTGACTCCAGACTGCAGCTCCGATTGCGTTGTGTCATCACGCAACAGCAGGCCACTCAACCTCCAGTTTTGAAAATTGATGTAGCCAACATGAATCCAAAGGTCACATAGCGGATGGGATGGAGCGCTAACCGACTCAGCATCACTGGTAGTGCTGCAAAAGCCTGATGCCACTTGCAATGCCAGCTGCTGCCAGGTCACTTCATGAGGCCTCATGGCGGCCACAACAGCAGCAGCATTGGCTTCCTCTGGTGAATCCCTCACCTTCTGCACATGCAAAACCAGCTCTGCTCTGTCCAGGAGTTGCCTCAAGTGTGGCTTTGGATGTGGTGCCTCTGTGAACTGTTTTGTGACCTTGTCCCGCTTCCGTCGTTTCACCCAAGCAAGTGGCCTAATGAAGGCCCGCAGCTTCTGCGCAAAACAATCTGCCTCCAAACCACGACCCACGCAAACACATAAGCCCAGTGCCGAGCAAGTGGACTGTTGAGGCACTGACTTGAGTGACTTCTCATCGATTGGCTCATGTCGAGAATGTGCATACAAGATGTGCCGAGCCTCCCAGGTCTCCTCCAGTGCTTTGCGCAAACCATTCTCAGCACCAGTGGCTTTCACCCGGTCAGCAACAACCACCTGCGAAAGCAAGGGTTCACTGCTTGGAGGCCCTTTTGACTTAGTAAGTAGGGTTAGATAAGGTGGGTTATGGGGATTATAATGGGGTTTCTAGGGGATACTAAGTAGACTTACTAAGTCAAAAGGGCCTCCAAGTGTGGGCTTTGGGGACTATAAAAACTACGCCGACGCGTCTACAAACTGCCTGTTGCCTTTGCCAGACTCCTCGTGCCTAGATGCTCTAGGACTCTAGGTACTAGATTCACTAGATTTACAACGATATCATTAATTGGATTTGGTTTTTATATTCAGATTCAGACTGAGCGTCTTTAGATCCTGCTGGACCTTAGACTTAAGACCTTAGACTTAGACCTGAGACCGAAGGCAGACTCAAGTGGACGCAATGACTGTGACTGACTAAAACTAAGACTACGACTGAGGCAGGGGACCTAGGTCGGGAGCTCAGGTGTCCTGACTCTTGGGGCAACCAGACTATGTCTATGTGACTATGTCACTTTTCAGGGGGCCTCAACCCTATGCCTTGGCTCTAGATTGTAGACTCTAGCTAGCCTAGATCCGATTCGATCCACTGTTTCAAAGCGAAAACCGACAACATTGAGTGGTGCAAAGCACCACCCGCCTTCCTGCCTTGGCCATGGCAGAAACTGGCGGCAGCATCTCCAATTGTTTGAATGGACCAGGCTTCCAAGTGAAGTAGGGCGATACAGCCTGCGAGAAAATATCCTCCGGAACCCAACGCTGCCCTGATGACTTCCTTGCCTCCCGCATTCTGCTTTGCTTGATCAGCAGCGCCTTGCTTCGGGCGCTGGCTTCAGCTCTGGCACGTCTCTTTGCCATAAGGCTTAGTGATTCGATGCGGCTGAGGCCGTCCACCACCACTCTGGCCTTTCGTTTTCTTGGCCCGAATGGCCTGTGTCCTGCATTCCGTGCAACATTGGCTGCACTTGCAATCTCCTGGTAGCGGCGGAACTGCTCCCGTGACAGTGCTCGGTACATCTCTGATAGTCGTGCAGTAGAGCCTCGCCCAACCTTTGTCCCGGCTCCTCGGGCATTTTGAAAAGCCTGCCAAGCATCGATTTTCCGTTTTCGCTTTTTTGGGCCAGCAGCACGACGTCGTCGGGAGGCTCGTTGCTGCTTCGGCCGAGTCTGATCTTGCCGGCTCAGCACCTGAGACTCGATTTTTGCAAAATGCGCTAAGGCCGCTAAGGGCTGCAAGTGGCAGATATGAGCAGACAACTGGTGTAACTGGCCTTTGAAACACAAACACCGGAACAGACTCCTAAGGCTCCAAATCACAAGTCCAAGTCTTTGCCCTTTGATTCTTGGAGCCCAGTGTCACTATGAGTCTAGAGTGCCAAAAGAGTCTAGAGAGTCTAGAGTCTAGAATTCTAGCTTCTAGAGATTCTAGAGTCTAGAGTGACAATATATATTCATATTCTATAGTAACCGTTAGTTAGTAACCTTGACAGCCGTGGCAACACGGAACAACTTAGGACCCCGCCCGCTTGCAGAACGAGCGACACACGAACTCTGAGCTCGCATGTTCCAACGTCAAGCCTGATGCTTGACAGGACCTCACAAGCACCACCCGCCGCACACCCGCATGGCGGGACTCGATCTCTGAAATATCATATTCCAGTTCCGATGCCAGCACTCTTAACTCGGCGATGGCGTCTGCAGACCCGAGAGTTGCAGGTGTGCCGTAGCGGCCAATGAAGTCAGCTGTCAAAGCATCGTAAAGACACTGGCTGTCCTGCAACACCAGATTCGGGTCACCATCCTCAGACAGGACCTCGCCGAACAACTTGCCCGGGTAGGATTGTGAGCATGATCCAAGCAGTCGTTGGGCACAGGCCCCGGCACGAGCCACAACCCGAAACATCAGGGTTCGCACACGAATGTTCAAGTCCTGTGGCTGCAACGCCTTCATTCTGGAATGAAACAATTGCCTCAGCTCATCGAAAAACTTGTGAAGGTGGGTGGCTTTGTACTCCTCTATAATTCGGTAGCTTCTGACAGATTTGTCCGCAAATTTCAACTCTTGTTCCTCTTCCCAATCTGCACTAAAGAGATGCAGATTACGAAACAGGAAGCGGAACGTCGGCTGCATGATCGATTTGATGACAGCAAGCCCTGAAGCTGGTTGGGTCATTGCCCAGTTTCGCGCTTTGGCCTTCATTGTTTGGTTGAACTTTGCCCAAGAGAACTCATCCTGGGCCTGCTGGTCAACGGCTGCCTGCAAGACATGGGCCACAGCTGGCAACTCCTGTGCTTGAACCCCCAGTCCGACCTCATCTCCTGCATCAACTGGGTCGGGTGGAGCATTGGGGTTCGGGGCATCTTGCAAAACTGGCAAGGAAGGTGAGGAGGAAGTCAATGAAGCCATGGCCACAGAACCCCAGCCAGCTGCTTCAGGATTCGAGCGCTGCGGTCTGGCAGCTGCTGGTCCTGTAACCTTTGAGACCCAGCGGTCCATCAGCAAACTCAGAATCCCGTGGTGGGCGGCTAGGAGGCCGGACCAGTCTATGCTCAAGTCCCCTCCTGTCCAGCGGCTTCGTGGGAATATCTCACATTTGCCTGGAAGGAGTGCAGGTGTTACCCACTTCTTGAACAATCGCAGTACATTCTGGCGGGACAAGCCATCGACAGACCAATGCGTGATTTCCGTGGATCGAAGCTCTCCGTTCAGGAAATATGACAAAATCAGCCGCTGCTGGATTCGCCTCGTGGCAGCTCGCTTGTATCGTACATCTGCTAATGATTCCGAAGGCAACGGCCCCAAGAAAACATCATAAACCTCGTCCCTATGTGCCTTGGCAAACTCGGGAGGAGCACCCTCTCGAACAATCAAACGCTCCTCGAAGATCTGGTTCAACACATCCTTCAGGGCTTGTGTGGATCCTGCATTTTGCAGCGCAAGGGCAACACTTATCACCCCTGATATGTGAGCGTCTGTCTCGGGAAGCGAGGTAGCCTTTGTCTGGATTTGAGCAATTTTATGGGATCGGCAAAACATGTGAGAAAGTATCCAGCTGGGATCCTCTGATGCCATAGCAACTTCACATTTGGAATTTGCTGCAAATCGATCCGTAATGGTGTGTTGCACCTTGCTCCCAAACAAACTTGAAACTGCTTTCAGCTCTGGCACTGTATCTTCCAAATCGCTTTGGGCAGCCTTGAGGTTTTCTGCTGTCGACTTGTCGAGGGCTTGTAGATAAGCAGGAACATGTCCTCGCAACACCTGGTAATCTCCAGATGGGGTCTTGCAAAGCATTGTCAAGGAGAACAGTGTTTGTAGAATTTTTGTGACCGACTTCTCCTTAGCAGCATCTTCAGCTTTGGGGGAGCACAGGAGGCGGACACGCAAAGGGGTTTCGTCAAACTTGCGCTTTTTGACAAACAGCAGAGCTTGCCAGCCTGTCTGCTGCACCATCTCCCGTACCGAGCTCAATATGTGGCCCCAAATAAGCCCGCCGGCCTCTACCGCGGATGCTGCTATCCGGGTCAGGTCTCTGCTGAAGTCCCTGCCACGGTCATACTCATCCGACGTGGCCGCTGATGCCCGAGCGCTAGCTACCACCCGTTCAGAAGCCAGGAACCTATCAGCCACCACCTGTGCATTCGCTGCAGAGTCTGTTGGCTCAGTCTTGAAACTCAATGCTGACGCATGCAGCTGCATCTGCACAGAGCTGCCAATGTGCCGAAACCTGGGGATCAGATCCTTCATGGTACTCACGACAGACCCAAACACAGATAGGGACTGAGAGGCATCTGGGGCTTGCAGATGCTGGCCACGCCCAGGACCATCCGCAGATTCGACCCCGCCCTGATCTGAGCTTGCGATGGACTCGGTTGACTGCAATCGGAGAGGACCAGGCAACACGCTCGCCCTCAAAAAATTCTGATAAGCTCTGCGCTGTAACACCTCTCCACTCCCACGGGGCCGGCCTCGTCGGGACACTCCTGATTCCGCTGGGTCGTTGCCAGCGGGACGCTCTATGTGCAGAAGCTCTTCTGCAACATCACCCCAGCCATCCATCTGCTAGTGCTGCTAGTGACTAGTGAAAGCGCCTGGAGTCTGAGCAATCCGATCTACTCGAATCTAGAATCTAGTCAAGTCAGAGCCTAGAATCGAGATGGAGGCTCATTGGACCTAGGAACCAAAGTTCTGGATTCGTGTATTGCCAAATAATGTCTATAATTCCAAAATTTATAAGTCGATAACCAGACGCCACCAACTGTACTGGATTCTACCCAGACTCTTCCTCATCACAATGAATGTGTCTATCGGACTGCCTCATTAAATACTCTATTGTTCAATCATTAACCGCATTAACCCTCAACTAAGCTTCTCAGGATTTGGCAATAAACCCTGCTGAATTGGGGCTCAATGGGACATGTTGTCGGTGACACTTGAAGCTGCAATGCCAGCGAATCGAGTCCCTTCCTATGCTGGGTTCCAGCACCATGCGTGCACACACACACACACACACACGCAGACAGGTGTACACACGAAGCGAGGCGGCCATACCTCGGTCTGGATATCTTGATCCACGAAGCCATGTCCAGCTTGCAAAGCACCACGTAGTAGCCACCGTAGTGGCCGAAGTCCATCTGGTGCAGCATGGATGTGAACCTGGAACTCAAAAAGAATTGTTGTATAGCTTCTACTTGTGCGGGTGCTTGACTCCACAAGTCACTAGATTCACTAGATGTGACTTCACAATACTTTGCACAGGGAGGTGGCCAAGCCCTTGCAATTAGAAGTTTGCTGGGCCTGCTAGGGTTAGGGCTAGGGCCTGGTGGGCTGAAACCTCGATTGCAACGTTGAGTTGGGTGTTTGTCAAGCTGGTCGATCATATTGGTGTCTATGTCTTAACCAGCTAGGACGCAGGATATCAAAACATGACTACTTCAAGGACTCACGAGAACCCTGGGGAACCCCTGGGGGTCGTCAAACCAATACGCACCATTAGGTCATCAGGCTCATTACATTCGTTTGATTTTAGCAGCCATTAGTGTTGGAATGCGCAAAATCATTAGTTATTAGTCACTAGTCAACAGATTTATTAGACTCATTAAGCCTATCCGACCCGTTTGGTATGTTGTAGTGTGCCTGGCACCTGAGTCTATTTACTCAATTTACTCTACCTGGTCCAGCCATCTAAGCTAGCAGCAGCTAGCAGCTAAAAGGTACCAGCTTCCACCCGCTTCCACGCCCAAGCACGGAAGTAACCAGTCACCAGTCAGAAAAAACAAAAACGCTGTGACCAAAGCAAGCAAGCATCCTGTCAAACGGTGTTTCGGACACATCGCAGGACAAAGGTGCAGTAAACCCTTCCACTTGTTCAAGAACACATGTTGGCGGACAGAAGTGCTCCAACCACTCCAAAGCACTTGTGAAGGTGACCTCATAGAGTTTGTGATTCTCCACGCTCCCAGGTTTCACCCGCCACTCTTTCCTGTACCCTGAGAAAGGGTTGCAGGGCGTTCCCAGGATGCCGAAATCCGGCTTGCCCAAATCACAGCCCCTCCCACCAGCATGGTTCAGGCATGGACAGCCCCGTACCTGGTCCTCCATTGTCTGATGCACGTGTTCCACCATTTCTGCATGGTTTGCATGAATGAACGTCCGGAACTCCTCGTCTGGCTCTGCAACGCCAATCATCTCTGCGTCTATCCCCAAAGCCTGCCAGCTCGAGGACACAGGGCTTGCGACCTGTTGCTGCCTGCTACCTAGAAGTCCGAAATGGTCCTAAATTCAGACTCCAACAACTCATTGCCGCTGATTGCCGCCATGCACTCGAAAGTCGCTGACCGATGCTAGTTGTTAGCTATAGTTGCTAGCTGCTAGTAAGTGTTACTGGTCACCGTAGCCGTAACCTGGCCTTGAACACAAATGCCTCAGCACAGCAGCCACTGCAGGAAGAAAGCACTCGAACGGGATCTCGTCGCGAGCAGGCTGAGCTTGGCTTCGGCTGCACCGATTTGGTTGCAGCGATCAAGGCCGGGCACCACCACAAGCTCATGAGATTTCCATCCTCGCTCTCCCCAGAGCGCTGTGAAAGAGACAATGCACACGTGGCAGAGCCCTCGTCAGAATCCGAATCGCACCTGAAACAGTCGGCATTCTCGGCTGCTTTTGCCTGTGCTGAAACCCGCACAAGCTGTTGCACAGCAATGTCGTCCCAGCCGAGCATTGTGCTCGCAGCACAGAAGGCGGCTATTGCAAAGGACAAATCAACGCACTCTCACCTAGTCACTAGTCCTAGTCATGGTGGCTGATCTAGCCGAGTCAAGTCAAGAGTCAAGACTGCAGCACTATAGCCGTAGCCCATGCATCTAAAACACACAAAACGTTTCTGCCAATAGCACACTGCACCCAAAGCTGCTCACATACTATGCTACCAAGCTGCGTGCAAACTAGCTGCATTAGCTGCTGGTAACACTAGTTCATCTTGAGCACGGCTGAATCAACAAAATCAATGCTGTAGGACACCATGTTGCATGAAAATTTGAATGGTAGCCATGCCGTACAAAAAGCTGAACAGATCCAGAGGAAACATCCCCTAGATTGAATGTAGGCCTGGGCTGTGGCAAAAAAATTGTTGTAATGCTTTGTTCTTCTATCTTGACTCGACATGAGAAAAGCACGGCCAACATTCTGCAGGCTCACCTGTGGAAATGAAACGCTGCATGGCCGGGCAAAGTAAATCGTGGTAAGGGCCAGCAAGATCCATCAGCCGCAATTATTGGAATTTCGATAACTGGATAGCAGCACTGCTCCCTCGGCAATTGCGACGGATGCCGGATCGGATGGCCGTGACATGACTGCGACTGTGACGAACATTACGAAATCAAAAGCTACGACCATCGCTGTAGCCGCAGCAATGCTACCGGACATTGACGTATCACGTGCGATTCTAAATTTGTTTCATTGGCCACCTTCGCTTAAGCTCAGGCTCAAGCACTAGGACTTAGGCATGTGCTGCAACGGTGCAGGCATAGCGATGTAGTGATGGCAGCACACGGCAAGCCGAAGGATTCGGATTTTGTGCACACCCATGCAGCACCGCCAAAGATCGCGGGTTGTATATTAGAGACATGTAGTGTAGCCACATCAAATCCTGGCCAACATGGAACATAGAGTCACACATGTGATTGTCACGTGTCACACCTAACTCCAGAGTCTGAATACAGCGAAGTCAGTGTATATTGCAAGGAAGACCAGTGTTGCATCATGTTGGCTAATGTGGGTAGTGAATAGCGAATGGCAACAAATACCGAGCGAGAACTATTGCAACTGCTAATAAATGCTAGTAAAATTTGAGTAATCCTGAATAAAGACTACTATAAGGCTTATAAGGGAGATCCCATAAAAGATCCATCCTACTTATGTTGCATGTTTGGGACCCATTTTGTTTGCTTTCTTTCTGCATTTTGAATTGTTTACCGGGTCAGGCCCATAAGGTAGGCCAGGGCCACTCAAGGCTAACCTGCTCGGCATCTTGGAGGTCCTCTGACGCAGGAGACTGGCTTGCAACGGACCTTCCGCTGCCCTTAAAGAGAAGCGCTGTCTCGGCTCTGCGTGGCATCCTGGAGGTTGGACGCCAGGGACTCCAGGTAGGCGGCTTTGTTGCGCCGGAGGACGCCTCGGAGGTTGCGCGAGACAGTCGGAAGCCGTGCAAGAGTGGCATCATGCGCCTCTCCCTGACTACCGGCCAGCTAGCTGCGCCTTCAGGCGCCTCTTGTCTTGCATGAGGCCAAGGGCCTCTTCATCGACGAAAGGTGCTCTGGGCCGCTTGCGCTCTTCGCCGCCACACTGACGAATGGCACCACTGCAGATGGCGGCAACAGCATTGGCATGCGAGTCCAGATTGAGACGCCAAGAAAGCGGTCCCGCGGCAGTGAGCAAACGCTCAAAAACAGCTATCTTATCCTTGGCCAAACTCCGAGCTGCCACGCTGCGTGACCGGCTGCCCGGCAGTGACTTGCGGTATCTCCAACGGACAGCAGTGGCATCATGGTCTTCATGCTCCCGTGGAAGGGGAACATGAAAATTCCACGAGGAAGAGATAGCATCCCGCAGGCATGGAGGGCTTGACACATAGTCTATACGACTCCGAAAACCGCTGGGAGAGGTCCAGGTGTGCACTGGGCCGGAGTGAGCCTCGGCAGTGCTGGGCAGTGACCATCCAAAGTCGTGCACAAAATATTCAAATAGAGATGTGTTGGCGTTTGCCTCCTCTGCGCCATGAGCACCAATGAGGGGGGTAGGCACGGCACCCAATCTCGCATTGGCGTCTATGAGCAGAATCGGGGCGTATGTGGCATCTGAGGTGGCTTGGTGGACCCTCCAACGCAAATCGCACCACCACGCTTCGCGAATGGAGTCTGCCTTACCCGCATGCGGAGCGTGTGCCACAATGCACAACAATCTCAAGCCTGGTGCTTTGATACGCACCAGCAGAAGGGTCGGCTCGGCAGCAACCACAAAAACGTGTGGTGCACTGAAGCAACAGGGTCGGCCTCCCACATGGGCATAAGGCACGGTGCTGGACAAAAGCAAGGCACACCCAAACTGGCCATCATGCTGGCAGGCAGAGGTCACAACAATGTGAGAGGCCGTCTGGAAAAGGTGGCTGTCAGAGAAGCGCGCTTCCTGGACCCCTGCAATCTGGCAGCATTCAGTGGTAAGAGTGTTTTGCAAAACATCCAGGGAGCCTGCGAGGCGCAGAGTTTGGGCATTATGAAGGAGCAAGCACCCTAGGCGCTTGGAGGATCTTCGGTTACAGTCTACCGAAAAGGAAAAGCACTCCCCACCCTTTCTGCAGCTCCTGCCCCAGCTCCGACCCTTTCACTGCCTCGAGTTTCAGTCCTCTCCTAAGTCAACCCTGTAGTCATCTTGAGTGTGGGCCTGAGCCGAACCAGTGGCAAGAAGCGGCTTAGTGACATTCTGAGGAACCTCAGCTGACACAGCCCTGGCGGCTTGACCACTCCTGACATCCCAAAGCATAGGCAGGCCGGGCTGCCGGGATTCCTCTGGTAACAACCACATCCAAGCGAACTCGGGAGAATCAAGAATGGCCCTCAAAGTCTCCCCCAAGCCCGGGATCTCCTTGTCATGGTAGACGCTGCACGCAAACGCATCAGAGAGCTCGTTTGCAGGGTGGCCTTGATGCCCTCCAATATGCTGATCATGCCAGGAAAATCCGAGCACGGGTCCCCCATAGTGGTGTTGGGGATTCCCCACCGGCCTGTCATGGCCTGTAGGCTCGTGAGACCATCCGCTAAAAGGTGAACCTGGCTGCCTCCAAACAGGCGAAGGGCCCAACACAAGGCAAGCGTCAGAGCAGCTGATTCCATTGCGGCTGACGTCGGGTCGCATTTGTTCTGTTGGATCCAGGCCTCGGCGCTGATGGTTTGGTACCCACATGGAAGAACCAACCTCCATCTGCGCGTTGTGTGAAGACGCAGAAAGCACCCCCACCGGAAGACCCACGGACAGATCCGTCAGCATACACAAAGGCAGCGCCGGCATGTGGTCCCAGCTGCGCCACTCTGCTTGGTCAAGGAGGATCGCTGCTTCGCGCTTGGTGGATGCACTAGGCCTGGAAAGGATCAGGCCCGGAGCGGCAACAAAAACTCGCTGCAGCGCCAGAATGGTGTCCTGAATAGCCTCGTTGGGGGCCGTGCAGCTAGAGTCCAGTGCAGCCGAAAGAGACAAAGGAAACCTGGGACCTGCAGGCCAAGAGGGAGACTCAGCAGTGATTCCGTCCGGGCGAGTGGGAGCAGAACACAAACGGGTGGCGTCTGTCGCCGGACTCGCAGCAGGCCAAGGTATCTGTGGACCTCGGCGGGAAGACCTTCCGCACGGGAGGCGTCGCCAGATAGGCCCCATGCTTGCGCTGCACGCTGACAGCACTCGGATTGCTTGCGCCCTGCACCAAGGAAGTGCCCTCGACAGGTTGTGGCGGGCCCTCGTCCGGGGCAGCATCTGCCTCTTGGTCAGTAGGCAGCTCCGGCACGGCTGGAGCAGGGTCAGGTCAGGCACAGGAACTGCCGGTTGCTGAAGGGCAAGTATTTGCGCTCGTCTGCCAGGATGGTCATTGCTAACGAGAGCAAAATGGGCACCTTGCTCAATAACCTCAGGAACCAAAAACCCCATGCCATTCGGTGCTGGCATGCCTGACATACTGCTCACAACTCCAGGCACAACGTGGAGGAGGGAGTAACACAGGCAGGAGACCGGGTCCGAGACCGTGAAAGTTAGAAAGGGGTCCTCTGGACGGACAACCAGAAAGATAGCTGCCGCAGTGGTACTTGCATCAGAGTGGGCGTCAATGATGTTGTCGCCGTCTTGAAGGATGCCCGCCTCGCGCAACAGTCTTGTGGCTTGGCTGAGTCCAGGTGTCAAAGGCGTGTCTAACCATATGCGATGCGGAGCCCTAGCAGGCTCAAGGAGCCAGATGCACTGACGCCTTCGATCCGGAAGACCCCTGACAATGGCCTGTGCCTCGACATGCCTAGCCAGAATCTGAACGAAATCCCGGCCAGAATCAGCAGCGACAATTTGCGCATTAGCAACATGCGCAAAAAGCCGTGCAGCAGGGAATCTGGCAGGCTGCGAAAAGAAACGCAACTCCCTGCATCGTTCTAGTATCGGGCAAAGATGGCGTATGACACTGGAGTAGCGTCCTGCAGGCAGCTGGGAGATGAAGTCCCCGGTGCGCAGACCCCGACGGCAAAGAGTCTCCGGAACACCGTTAATAAAAA
This sequence comes from Symbiodinium sp. CCMP2592, assembly GCA_905221615.1. NCBI lineage: Eukaryota > Dinophyceae > Suessiales > Symbiodiniaceae > Symbiodinium > Symbiodinium sp. CCMP2592. The sequence goes on along the minus strand of CAJNDT010001224.1, from coordinate 688,487 downwards.
GCTGCAGGCCAGCATCTCGCTGTGGTCGCGCCAACACCTCCGACGCCTGCACACCACTCGGCAGGACCAAGGAGTGAAGTTGTGTTGCATCTGTTCCCGGATCGAGGAAGACCGTCACGCCTTCAGCTCCAGTGACCGCAAGAAAGGGTACCACAAAATGGTAGGGCGACGTTGCTCTTGCCATGACGGGTGCCAGCTGCAGAGTGAAAGCCTGACCCAACTTGCTCAGGCCTACCAAAGCCCGAATAAGCTCAACTAGCATAGCACAGACATCAACTTCCGCTAGGCGCCTAACAGTTACCCCATCGCAAACCGCAATGAAAGTGACAAACTGGTCTGCCGGCAACATTGCCGTGGTAGTGGATGTGGTGACGTATCCAGGAAGGCCATGGCCGGTAGTTGTGGTGGAAGTGGGGATGCCCGCAGGAACAAAGGCGGGCCCGAACCCGGCAGCCGCAGCAACCTCCTGGTCATGCACATTGATGAGCCCAAGTGCGTCCGGACGAATCCGGATCTCAAGCCACTGCAGCGGCGTGAGACTGCCAGGGAGGGTCTCATACACCATACCATTTGCATCCTGAAGGAAGGCTAGGTTCATGAGCAGTGGGTCTTCAACCTGTTGTCGAACTTGAGGCCATGCCACAGCAACCTCCTGTAAAACAGCATCGGCAGTCATATGTGGCCTGAGCAAAACAGGGATGATGGGCTGTTGCAAGGCCCGTAAGTCCACAGGAATGACCGCCGCTTCTGGAGGACCGGTGCCTTCTGTAATGACGAGCTGAGGAGATGCCAGTCCATGAAGGCCTGCAGTAAGCAACTGAACTCTCCTCAGCGGCCCTTCTGCGTAATCTGCTGCAACACGACAAAACTCAATGAGGGACCAACCCGCACGACCTTGCACCTTGAGAGGTTCGTTGCCATGGACCAACACTGTGAAGGTGATGAACTTCTGGGCATGGCAGTGGGTCTCCAGCTCAGAGAAGAGACGCAACTGCGCTGCTGGCAAGTGGCATGCACAAGGCTCATAAAGCCCGGCAGGGCAGAGATCAACCCCCTGTAGTGTTCCTGGCAGGATGACAGGCGGCCAAGCTGGGGCACCGCCTTGCAAAGAGCGCTCCGAGCCAAGTAGGCCAGGGGGCCGGAACGGAAACGCCTCTGTGGTGGTGTCCGTGGTGGAACTGCCCTGAGCAGGGTGGTCGGCTTGCCTGGCAATGACCTGCAACCATTCATACTGTGCAAGCGGTGGCTGGAGACGATCAACAACCTGTCCGGCGGCATCAAGTACCACAAATTGTTGTGGTGCATTGCGCAATCGATCTGCCTGCGGTCTACGACTGAGCCCGGCGGCTTGCAAAAGGACGCCGCCAGCCTCAAGGTGCGATTCGGCAACGATGGTGACGACCTCTAGGCGCAGAGCCCGCATGTCAACCGGTTAGGGCAAGATGGTCTCGTGCCACAGTTGCCGGCGCCAAGGTGAACTGGGGAGTCGCAAACCCCGGGACAGGATTCTGAATCAATTGGATAACCCTGACCCTGAAAACGGCGCTCGTGACCGCGTCTGTGGCGTGGTCAAGCAGTGTCCTCGAACGGTGTGCTCGGCGGGAGCGCGCCCCTGATGGCGGATCGAAGACCGTGAATCTGTGACAGCCGCTCTGATCGCTGTCGGGTAGGCTTGAATAAGCTGTGAGCTCATCGATCCTGGCCTCAAGCAAGGGCCCAGCCAGTACCGTCGGGACAAAGGGTACCTGAGCAGCAATGGTGCACTGCAGCATGCTAGGCTTACGCGGCAGCTGAGCTGCTCCCGGTCGGGTGCGCGCGTGGTCAGGCAGCTGGCATGGTGGGCCAAGCAGCCCTCCTTGGAAAGCAGTGCCAGCAACGGGCTGCACATGCTTGAGGATGGACGGCGGAGTGCCGTGGGGAACCTCCGGGCTTGGGAGGAGTGGGAGTCTGGCCAGTGCCAGTGGTAATCTCCAACCTCGGAGGAGTGCAGGTCTGGCCGGAAGCCTTCCCGATTCTGCTGCCTGGGAGGAAGTGCAAGACTGCGGGTGAAACATCAAAATGTACACGCCGCCCTGTAACAGGAGCCTCTCCTGGGCTCTGATAATGTACAAATTTTACAGGTGCTGGCCTCGAAGTGTGGCTCGAAAGTCCGACCCATATGTTCGCTTGCTGCTCTCCCTCTGCATCGAGTCCTGAACCGTCATCGCCCATGCGGTCAGTGTCTCGGAAAGAGCGAGAGCCAGCAACTCGCACATCAAGGCCAGTACTTGCGCCATCACCTGGGTCACAGCAAAACGGAGGGAACACGTGGCCGTGGTGTCCCCAGCAAAACCTGTCCAGGTCAAAAGAAGGTATACGAGTCACATAGGCTCCTCTGGCATCCTCCCAGAAAGTCATCCCATGTGCCCAAAGGGGCGGCAAGCAATTCATGCAAGCAACTTCATATTGTCGGTTAAATCCCAGCAAAATACTGGCGAGTGGCCCAGTGAAGTCCCTCTCCGAAAAGATACCCCGTCGAAGAAGACCATCAGTGGAACCAACGAACGGCCCGTACGCGGCACTGAGGCCGATCGCGCATGGGCCTAGCCAGGGTGCAGCCCAGGCTTCATGTCCTTGGCATCCTTGACATCCCTGCCATCGCCACCTGAGAGACCAAGCCGAAACGGCGTAGCTGCAGATCCCTCGCCAGCCGTTCCTGGCCCTGGTGGCCCTTGCTTGTCCTCGTCCTCGATCTTTCGCCGAGGGGTCCGCGAGCCTTCTCGCTTGTGCTTCTGGCAGTTCTCCTCTGCCTGGAGCTGGGCCTGTTGTAGCGCCTGCTGAAGAAGCTTGCCCGCGCGTTGGTGATCCTCCGCCTCCGCTACAGCATCCGTCACTCTGTTCTCGCTGTCCTCCATCTCCTCGTCGAGTGCAGGCGCCCCACCCTCGCTGCCCTGCGCGGTCATCCTCGCCAAGGCTAAGGTAGCTTCCCGATCTGCCATCACCCATTCCATCTCGTGGTTGGTGAAGAGATCGAGAAGCTGCTCCTGATCCGCCAACTGTTTTGTCAGCAAATCGGTCAGTTGCGAGAGGTAGGTCTTCCAAGCAGTAAAGTACTTCGAGCGATTGGCTCGCAATCGCTGAAGCTCGGCACGGGCCTTGCCTTGGGCGGAAACTGCCTGGTGCATCGACCGCGCCTGCGACTGCGTAGTGGCCTGTTGGTGCTGAGTGACCATTTCTCGCAAGGGCTCCGGCAATGTGGCAGAGGAGCCCCCCAAAAGCCCCATGACTGCCTCCAGTTGAGCCCGATCCGCATTGGCCGGCTGGGCAGCATCTGCAGCCTTCTTTGGCAAGGTAAGAGCAGGCTGCACAGGAGGAGCTGGAAGATCCTCGGTCGACGGTGCAGAAGCCGGTGGTAGTCCGGCACCTTTGCCCTTCTGAGATCCTTGGTCTCCTTTGGCCTGCTTGCCTTTGCCTCCCTTCGGCCCCTTGGGGGGCTGCTGGTTGCCTTTGCCCCGCCTGCGGGGCGACTGGGACCGTGGCCGCTGCTCTGCATGTCGCCACGGTGCATCCTCCGCGCCTGGTTGTGCCTCTGTATATGTAGGTGTCCAACCAGGTCGCCTGCCTCCACGCTTTCTGGGAAGCAGCGACTGCGTTCTGCCAAGCTGTCCCACAGCTCGGGCAGAACGCCGCTGTGTGCCGATTGAGAGCGCCACACCGACACTGCCACGGAGGAGTCATAGTGATAGAAGGCCTTGTAGGCAAAACCGCTAAGGCACGACTTGGGAGCACCGATAGAGAATGATGTCCTCGAAGTCGCCCAATAGCCGCTACGACCTCCTTCTCCTCGCAGTCGTAGCCCGCAAGGAAGGTCCGCAGGGTGGAACGGGCTTTCGTCCGCCTGCGCCTGGTGTTCCTGTGCCAGGAGAGTTCCTGCCGCTTCACCGGCTTCTTCGTGGCACCCAAAACAAATCAAGCACCAGAGAATAATTAACCGAGAATCGCATAAAACCCAGGAAAAAAGGCCCCACCAAGGAGCACGTCGTAAGCCAGCCTCCTAGGAGGGGCAGAAGGAAGAGTTCCTCGCGTCGCGTACAGAACCAACCTGTCTCGTGAGACCACCGGGGTCCACACTAAGGGCTGTAGCAGGGTCGTGCGTTTCTTTCGGTATTTTTTCCCGTTGTTTTTTGTATTTTTTTCCGCTTGCCTGTTTCTATAGGGGTACTACAATCCTCAAACCGCGGGCTTTTCAGCACCTCTCTCACAAATCCTGCCACGCTTTGCCCTTCGGGCTCGTGGAAGTCTTTCCTCAGCAGCGGTTTAGGCTTTTGGGTTTTGGACTCTTGTGGGGTCGCTGTGGCGATTCCGGGTATCATATATCTTAACCCCCCCCCCACTGAGCGATTCCGGTTTATCATAAATATTTATATATATATACATATATATATATATACATATATATATATATACATATATATACATATATATACATATATCCTTTTGTTTTGAAATTCACACACGCCCCTCATGTGGCGATTCCGGCTATCATATACCTTAAACACGGCACGCCAGACCAGTGGGGCTCATCAAATATCTTCAACACCCCCCCATTGGGCGATTCCGCTTAAACAAGTATTTAAACGCGCCCCTCCTTTGGCGATTCCGGGTATCATATATCTTAACCCCCCCCACTGAGCGATTCCGGTTTATCATGTAAAGATATATATATATATATATATATATATACATATATATACATATATATATATATATGTATTTATGTGTATATATATATATATATGTTTTAAATTCACACACACGCCCCTTATTTGGCGATTCCGGCTATCATATACCTTAAACACGCCCCCCGATTGGGCGAGTCCGGTTCAGCATATGTATATATATATATATACACATACATACATACATACATACATACATACATATATATATGTGTATATATATATATTATTTATCTATATAAACACGCCCCTCATCTGGCGATTCCGCCTATCACGTACTTTCAACACGGCAGACCAGTGAGGTTCGTCACATATAAATAAACAAGTATAAATATTTAAATACACAAGTAAATAAATAAACAAATATATATATATATATATATAAATAAATAAATATATATATATATATATGAAACACACGCCCCCCCAATTGAGCGGTTTCGGATTATCATTTATACTTAAACCGGTTATCATATATCTTAAACACCCCCGCCCATTGAGCGATTCCGGTTTATCATATATATATATATATATATATTTAAACACCCCCCTCATCTAGCGATTCCGGCTATCATATACTTTCACCACACCCGACTTTCAACACGCAAGACCAGTGGGGGTCAACATATATCTTAAACACCCCCCCAATTGGGCGATTCCGGTTTATCAGATATATTAAAACCCCCCCACCATTGAGCGTTTCCGGTGTATCATATATATATATATACTGCTTTTATTCATTTATGCATTTAGAACGCGCCCCTCATTTGGCGATTCCGGCTATCATAACTTTAAACACGCCAGACCAGCGGGGTTCTTCATATATCTTAAAAACGCCCGCTGAATGCGAGATTCCGGTCCATCGTACATCTTAAAGAGGCCACCCTCATTTGGCGATTCCGGTTATCATGCATCTAAAGCACGCCAGACGAGTGGGGTTCATCATTAGTCGTAAACACACACACACACACACACACCCTTCTTGAGCGATTCCGGCTTAACATATATACATATACATATATTTATATTTATATTTATATTTATATTATTATTTATATCTATATTTATATTTATATTTATATTTATATTTATAATTTCACAAGGGCCAGCCGCCGGAGGAGCGTTCCGCGTACTCAGTTTGTACTCCAAAAGAGCAGTATCAAGGCCCCGCCACCGGAAGAGGGTTCCGCGTACTGAGTTTGTACTCCAAGCAAGCAATTTCCAAGTCCGGCCACTGGAAGAGCGTTCCGCGTGCTGAGTTTGTAGTCCAAAATGACATTTTCAAGGCCCGGCCACTGGAAGTCTGGAAGAGGGAAGGTTTCAAAGGACACGTGTAAATTCCAATGCAGCCGACCAGGCATGGATGTGCAATCAGCCGATGCACAAGATCATAATACATCCATAGTGTGCTTTTATCAGTTGGGATTGGGCGGTGAAACGCCGCAGCTTTAAACCAATCGTGTTATGTAGGCAGAGTTGCTCATATACGCATAGACATTCAGCTACTTGTTACATATACATTTGTGCGCAAGTATATGTATATATATATATATATGTGTGTGTGTATGCGTATGTGTGTGTGCGTGTGTATGTGTGTGTGTGTATGTGTGTATGTGTCGATATGCAAGTAATATATACATATATATATATACATATATACATATATATGTATATCACAGTCTACAGATACGCTTCTGATGCTTCTGCTCTACAGGCATGCGCTGCGAAGCTTGGTTGCTTGCTTCCTTCCTCGATTCCTTCCTTGCTTCCTTCTTTGCCTGCTAACTTCTTTGCTTGCTTGCTTGCTTGCCTTTGCTTCCTTTCTTCCTTGCTTCCATTCTTGCTTGCTTACTTGCTTGCCTTTGCTTCCTTCCTTCCTTGCTTGCTCGCTTCCTCGCTACCTCGCTTCCGTGCTTGCTTCCTCGCTTCCTCGATTCCTCGCTTCCTTGCCTGCTTGCTTGCTTGCTTGCCTTTGCTTCCTTCCTTACTTGCTTCCTTTCTTGCTTGCTTGCTTGCTTGCCTTTGCTTCCTTCCTTCCTTGCTTCCTTCCTTGCTTGCTTGCTTGCTCTCTTCCTGGCTTGCTGGCTTGCTTGCTTGCTTGCTTGCTTGCTTCCTTCCTTCCTTCCTTGCTTGCTTGCTTGCTTGCTTGCTTGCTTGCTTGCTTGCTTGCTTGGGCAGGCGACCGGAAAAAATACCAAAAAAAACTGTAAAAAAATACCGAAAAAATACCGCCACCGCAGTAGCCGGCGCCTCGATACAGCAACAACCACTGAAACGACCCAACACGACCACCAGAAGGAATAACACTATCATCTAGCAACACTGGATACCAACGGCAAATGTCACTGCACCGGCACTCGCAACATGACTGCGAAACATCCATCCCCTGGTCGCTTTTGTTTTGTGGAAAAAAACACGCTCCGGAAAACTGCACAGCACCCGTGCACACCTTAGGCGGGTCCGGAGTGTCGGCAACTCCTGCAGTGTGCCCTCAGGTTGAGGCGTCTCCGTCCCCGTTTGGGGAGGCCTCGCCACAGCCTCTGTCGGGGCCCGAAGCAAGATGGGCGCCAGACGTAACGATCCGCCGAAGCGGAGAGGATCCTATTTGTCCGTGTCCCGACCACCGCGATTGCGGCGCTTGCTGGCACATCGCTAGTCTGCCTGTACAGAACCTTCATGATCTCGACGAACCTGAGTTTGTTGACCTTGGTGAACACCAGCTCGATGCAGCGCCGGACCCTACGGGAAACTACGCACGGCTCGAACCACAACGCCTCTTTCTTCATCCTTGCAAGCGCAGAGCCAAATACTACAGTAGTGGCCGCATCCAAGGATCGCTGTTCACCCAATGCCTTAAATGCAGGCTTGGAGTCAACAACATCCGAAAGGTTCCCCACAACGCGGAACTTTCCGGACAAGACGCCGCATAAAGCAAGTACACCTGCTTGCTTCCCCAGCGTCCAGTCAACTTCGACTACCTGCCTTACAGCAAAGCCAGACAGGGTCGAATTTGAATATTCCACTTCTACCCCATGGGCATTGGGTGGAACATACAGGTAAAGCAGGTTCCGAGGAATGGAAACCTTGCTTTCATCTGCACCAACTTTGCGCGCCGATACCCAGGTACCCGCACTGAAAGGTGGAGGTGGACGAAACTAGCTGACTCGCTGACCTAGGTCGCATGATTTCGCCACTTGAGTCGCCATGGAGCTGATCGTCCCATTTGCAAGGGAAGTCAGTCCTCCAGGCCTCATCGCTAGCCCCATGAGCAACCTCGATGTGGCTACGATTCTCTCTCTGGCCCTCTCATCAGGGGAGTCAGGGGGAGTGCCATCCGGCGAGATCACCCACAAGTCAGTGGGGTTTACAGGGGTAGCCATCCTCAATCTTTTGGCGTCGCTACGACGCGTAAAGTGTGAGGGGCCCCATTTTAGAGCCGCGGCCGTGAACGGGAAGATGTCGCCGATACTCGAAGAGTTCTGGCACGTCAGTAGGGCCTCCGCTGGAGCCCGCCCAACGCGAAAAACTTGAGCCAAAATGGCTGGTTTAGGGCTTAGGGTTTAGGGTTTGAGACTTAGGGTTTAGGGTTTAGGGTTTAGGGCTTTGGGTTTAGGGCTTAGGGTTTAGGGTTTGAGACTTAGGGTTTGGGGTTTAGGGTTTACGGCTTTGGGTTTAGGGCTTAGGGTTTAGAGGTTGGGTTTAGGGCTTAGGGTTTAGGATCCGGAACTCGGGACAGTAGTTGAAGCTTCCTGGGATTCGACCCTCAAGATACGGAATCTGGGACCCTATGGATTTCTGCACAGGGTTTAGGGTTTAGGGTTGAGGGTTGAGGGTTTAGGGTCTAGTCTAGACAAGGCCAGGGCCGCATGGAGAAACTGGGCGAGGACAATGTTGGATGCCTTTGCTTGTAAGCAGGATTGTCTGGGCAAGAACAACCATGAGCTGAAGTACGAGACAACGAAACTAGCAGACAATAGCAGCTTTAGAGGAAGCAACAGGAGTAGGAGTAGGACTAGGAGTAGGAGTAGAAAAAAGTAGGAGAAGCAGAAGTAGTAGTAGTACTAGTAGTAGTAGTAGTAGTAGTAGTAGTAGTAGTAGTAGTAGTAGTAGTAGTAGTAGTAGTAGTAGTAGTAGTAGTAGTAGTAGTGATAGTAGTAGTACTAGTACTAGTACTAGTACTAGTACTAGTACTAGTACTAGTACTAGTACTAGTACTAGTAGCAGCAGATGTAGCAGTAGCCGTAGCAGTAAACAGAAATAGAAGTAGTAGTAGTAGTAGTAGTAGTAGCAGCAGCAGCAGCAGCTGCAGTAGCCTTGGCGGTAGACGTAGTCATTGTCGCTGTTTAAGCGAAGAACCAGAGCTGGACCAGCAGAGCACTTGTTGATGCTCCGCAGGGAATGCATTCAGGCCGCAGGCCCGAAACCCTACACCCGAAAGCAAGAAAACACATTCCTCATCCTGGACCGAAAGACCCAAACACATGAAAGCTTGATCCCCAACCCGCACACAGAGCCCGCTGATCCTCCAGGAAGCCTCGCGCAAACCTGGAGGTCACCTGCAACAGGCAAGCTCCCTGTTTATCATGCGTTTTAAGGCTTGGGTGGCTAGGATTTCGGCTTTAAAGGTTTAGGGAGGGATCAAAGGCCCGCGTACTTGCCGAAACCTTCAACTGTAAACCCTAAACCCTAAACCTAAACCCTAAACCCTAAACCCTAAACCCCAAAAGCCTGAAAGTTTAACTCTGCCGCAGGCAGCACGGCAGCCAGGCTCGGCGACGGAAGCCAGCAGGCCTTGCCCCCGCGAATGGCATGTCTCATCTCCAAGGCCTTCTTGGAAGGGCAGGGGACTTAGTAAGTAGGTTATAAGTGGGGTCATAATTGGGGTAACTCCATTTAGGGTACTTATAACTTATAACTCTACTTACAACCTACTTACTAAGTCCCCTGCCCTTCCAAGTTGGTCCCAAAAGAAGAGTGTGGGCATTCCGGCCTTGCAGTTGTGGGGCTCTGCTTGCTACGGTTGATGATATGAATCCTGCAGTACCTTAAGGACCCTATACTATGGGAATTATGGTATATTCCTTAATATGGGTAATGCTGGATTTATATCATCAACCGTAGGGCTTGGAAGAGATAATTGGTTGAAGAGCCCTATCTGGCAACTCAGTGACTCTGTCCCCGAACCTCCTGAATACTGTCGGTGAGCTCCCGGATGATTTTCTCCAGGCGCACACCCCGTGTCTTGGCCTCGACAACAGCTGGCAAGGATCCTGCAGCTTGAAACTCTTGCTCTACATATTCGACGTACTGCTGTTGCTACTGCGGTGCTGCCGCGAAAAAAGTTACTGGCGGCACTTACATATATCACGCTCCTGTCCATGGCAACGTAACAAGGGCAACCATCACAATCAGATGGACGATAAGGAGCTGCGGAGAATCTGGAATCTAAAGTTTTCAGAACGAGAACATGTGGCCTTGGGTTTCTGAGGCATCTTGTGCTATATAGGCCATAAGGGGATACTATTCAAATTTTAGAATTAGAATTCCCAGTCCGTGAACACTACAAGAGCGAGCGAGCCTGGCCTCTGCACGAGACTTGTCGTTGTTGATATCCCAAACCTCACAGGCAAGCTTAGGATGTGGGGTTTCGGGGAAAGGAGGATTCAGTTTTCAGGGTTCAGGGTATCGTTTTTCTGTTTTGAAGGCCTTTTCTGTGACACGAGCTCCAAAGCCCTGGGTCTTGGGCTTAGAGTTTAGGATTTGGGAGTTTCCGAAAATAGGGGACCCTAAATATAGTACCCTAAATAGTAGGATCCTTATTACAAGGACCCCAAAATTAGGTACCCCCCTAATTTTCGGAAACTCCCATTTCTGTCTTGGGAAGGGGCGTGTTCCGACGCAGAAACACAAGAGTCCTGAAGCCCAGGGCACGGAGCCCGGCCCTTCAGAAATGGGAAGGTTTAGGATTTAAGATTTTGGATTTTGAACCAGGCTATTTTTAGGGGAAGGCTTTAAGATTTTGGATCTAGAATAACGCTATTATTTAGAGGAAGGCTTTAAGATTTTGGATTTGTAATGAGGCTATTATTTAAGGGAAGGCTTTAAGATTCAGAGCAAGGTGTGTTCTGGGATGGGTTTGAAGCGGTGTGTATACGTGGACTGTAAAGGGTACACTAAATCCTCTCAAGCCCTCACGCCGAGGGTGAGCTCAGAAATGCCGGATGCTGATTACTCAGGATTCTTTAAGTCTCAGGATTCTTTAAGGGTTCCTTAAAGAGCTCCTTAGGAGTTCTTATAGCTTCCGCCCGATTTAGGAGCAGTGAGAATAGAAGCCGGGCCCTGAAGAGGAACTGGGCTGCTCATCGAACGAGGCAGTTGGCAGCACTGATTTAGGGTTTAAGGTTGAGGGTGATGAATGTAAACAGGTGCGGGGTAATCAAAAACACCATTGCAAGACACCTGGCCTCGTGATCCGAGTCCTGAGACTTGCAACCCTGACGGGCGGCAGCCCGAGGATCCTCAAACCGCTACATTTTTGAAGAGCCTACGACGAAACTCCCCTAGATCTTAAAGCCTCCCTCTGAAACCCGTCAACTTTAATCCCCTAATGAAGCCTTGAACCCTCGATATCCCGCACCTATGTAGAAGGTATAGAGTTATGTATTCTAAGGGGCCCACATCGAACTTCTTGCGGCGCCAGTCTTTGGCCCCACTAGCCAGCGATGCCTGGGACTCTCGAGCCTTTGGGCCTGTGTTCGGGACTTGGGGGTTTTGGGATGTACGGGCCCAGGGTTGGGATTCGGGGTTTACGGTACAGGGTTTATGGCTTTAAGTTTTGGGGATCTAGGACGTAGCTCCTGGGTTTTGGTGGATCTTGGTAACTGTTGAGGGTTGAGCCCAAGTCTAGCGCAGATCGCTGTGGGTTGAGAGTTTGGCCTGGGCTCGCTGTGAGGATCTTGGGTTCTTGGCATTCGAGCCGCAGGCTTTGCGGTTCGCGGCTGTGGACTTTCATTTAAGTAGACTTTTTTTCTGAGCTTGTGATGGGTTGCTGTAAAGCTTGGCTGGGCCGAGAACGGAAGTTGCACCCAAGAATATCCCGAAGAGCTTACCCGAACCCCTCCAACCATGGACCCAAGAAACCCCAACCGTAAATCCTACACTCTCAGCCTCAAACCCCAAAACTCGAGACCCTAAACCCGAAATCCTCAAACCCTACAGTGAACGTCCTGTATAAGCACCCACAGTGTAAGAACCTGAGCCCCTACCTTCGGCGGGACTCACAAGATTCAGGTTGCTTCTAGAATTAAGAACCTTAGAAACCCATAAGTGGGCTTATAACTAGGGTAACTACAGTTATAACCCATGTTGGGGGACTTACAACTCCACTTACAACTACCCATGGACCTCCAAGTATAGCACCCGGGGTACCTCCGCCGGCTTCAGGAAGCAGAAGAAATGGCGCCATCGCGTCGGCCACTTCAGCAGCTCCTCAAGTTCCGGGTTTCCGGAGGAGGGCCCCGAATCCCTAAATTAAACACTAAACCCCCTAAACCCCTAAACCCCTAAACCCCTAAACCCTAAACCTCTAAGCCCTAAATTAAACCTTAAACCCCTGAACCCTTAAATCCCTAAACCCCTAAACCCTAAACCCCTAAGCCCTAAATTCAACCTTAAACCCCTAAACTCCCAAACCCCTAAACCCCTGAACCCTTAAATCCTAAACCCCAAAACCCCTAAACCCCTAAGCCCCTAAACCCTAAAGCCTTTGAGTTGGGGGTTTAGGGTCTCGGGGTCGGGCTCTAGGGACGAAGTAAGTCTAAAGCTTCCTGAAGCTTGGGGTTGAGGGTATGGTTTAGGGTTTAGGGTTTAGGGTTTAGGGTTTAGGGTTTAAGGTTTAGGGTTTAGGGGTTTAGGGTTTAGGGTTTAGGGTTTAGGGTTTAGGGGTTTAGGGTTTAGGGTTTAGGGTATAGGGGTTTAGGGTTTAGGGTTTAGGGGTTTAGGGGTTTAGGGGTTTAGGGTTTAGGGTTTAGGCTTTAGGGGTTTAGGGTTTAGGGTTTAGGGTTTAGGGTTTAGGGTTTAGGGTTTAGGGTTTAGGGTATAGGGGTTTAGGGTTTAGGGTTTAGGGGTTTAGGGGTTTAGGGGTTTAGGGTTTAGGGTTTAGGCTTTAGGGGTTTAGGGTTTAGGGTTTAGGGTTTAGGGGTTTAGGGGTTTAGGGGTTTAGGGTTTAGGGTTTAGGGGTTTAGGGTTTAGGGTTTAGGGTTTAGGGGGTTACTTGGAGGGGCAGGGGACTTAGTAAGTAGATTATAAGTAGGGTCATAATTGGGGTAACTCCATTTAGGGTACTTATAACTCTACTTATAACCTACTTACTAAGTCCCCTGCCCTTCCAAGTAGGCTTGGCATTTACAGCTCCGAAACTTGAAATTTCGAGCTTAGGATTCACGGGGTTTCAGATCTCAGGTCTTGCAATCCGCTTGGCATTCCAATCGCAGCAAGGAAGAGATGGATAAAGCTGGCACAGTACTGGCCCGAGGCCCTAGGACCTACTTGGAAGGGCAGGGGACTTAGTGAGGGCTCTTAGTAATGGCTCCCTAAAGGGATCTATAGGGTTCCTTAAAGGGATCTATGGGGTTTAGGCTTCGGGGTCTGCTTGGAGGGGCAGGGGACTTTGTAAGTAGGTGATAAGTAGAGTTATAAGTACCCTAAATGGAGTTACCGCAATTATAACCCTACTTAGAATCTACTTACTAAGTCCCCTGCCCCTCCAAGTATAGCTTGAACCCTAAAACCTTGAGGGTCCATTGACAGCACCTTCGCCCGAAGCCATCGCACGCTTGTCTTGTGGCAAGCTCCTATCATTTGAGCAAACCCTACTTCAAAGCAGTGCAACCGTATCAAAGCCCAGCATCGAGAATGTAATTGCTCAAGTCCACCGAAATTCGAACCCCAGTTCCCGTTACCGCGACCCTGAACCTCGACACCCAAAATCCCTCACCCTAAACTTTGAAAAACCCTTACACCCGAAATCCCAAGTCCGAAGCCACTCAACCCTTTGCCCTTGTCCTGGATCCTCAGATCCTGAACCCTTATGTTGTCCTTATTAACCATTAAAAGCCATAAATCCCAATAAATCCCTCTACCCGCGAGACCCTCAAAGGAAACAAGACCACAACAAACCCAAAATGACTCAACAACTTTCCTGATAGAAGTTGTCGCAAACGGCATGCTTCGGGAAGATGGCTACCTGCTTTGTTGGCGATTTTGGGGGGTAATACTATAAGGGGGATTTCAAGGATTCAGGATTTCGGATTGTAGGCTCTAGGGGTGACGGTTTTGCAGTTTAGGGCTACAGAGTTTAGGACTGACACTGTTGGGTTTAGGTTCAAAGGCTGGCGGCGACGACCACGAAGACGACGACGATGATGATGGTAATGAACAGCGGGGATGACGAAGATGATGAAGATGAGGCTGATGCTGATTCTGCTGACGATGATGCTGCTGCTGATCATCATGTTGGTGATGATCGTGATCATGTGATACTTGCGCTGTAGGCCTGAACATGGAAAAGTTCTGAGTATGAACATGAAAATGAATGTACATTAGTAAATGGATGTGGGCATGAGTACGGATACTGACATGGTGACGGTGCAGGTGATGGTGCAGGTAATGCCGATGACGACGATGACGACGATGATGATGATGCTGATGATGCTGATGATGGCGATCATGATTGCTGATGATGATGATGATGATGATGATGATGGTGGTGATGGCCCATCATCACCGTTTTTGCTCGCAGCAGCGGCAGCGGAAGCAGCAGCAGCATCGCCATCATCTTTGTCGTCATCTCCAGCATGGTCATCAACGCTATCACCGACTTAGTGCCCTGTTCAAATCAGTCACCACGGTAGCTCGAGCATTGTTCTACTTGTCGTGACTCGAACCCTGACTATCATAAGTGCAATGGGCTAAAGAGGGCGGTGTCTGGTACTTCGCTTTCTCTGGTTAGTGCTGTGTATGGTGCTTGTTCATCAATACGGCAATCGAGATATCGGCAACTACTCAAAGCTTTCATGGCTGTGGTTACTGCGACTACTGCGGCCGATCTGGGTAGGATGCATGCTACTGCACATTCTGCCTACAAAGCATACTCTTGCAGTTTATTTTATCAGTCATACCAATATCATTCGTGGCCACTTCCGCTACATTCCTCTGATCGCCTTAGGAACTATCACCGATAATGTTGTGGCGATTCGCTTGACTATCACCTGCTGCACCTCCTGCCTCTCCGTCTGCTTCTACCTGAATTTCTCAATTCCTCTTCTGTTTCTACTTCTGCTACTACTGCATCTACTGCCACTGCCACTGCCACCGCCACGGCCACGGCCACTATCACTGCCACTGCCGATATCACCACTACCACTGCCACTACCACTACCGCGACCACTGCCACTGCCGCTGCTGCTGCTGCTGCTACTACTTCTACTACCACCACCACACCACCACCACCACCACCGCCACCGCCACCACTACTTCTGCTACTGCTACTGCTACTGCTACTGCTACTGCTACTGCTACTGCTACTGCTACTGCTACTGCTACTGCTACTGCTACTGCTACTGCTACTGCTGCTACTACTACTACTACTCCTCCTCTACTGGTACTGTTTCTCTTTATATCTTACTCTAGCTCTACTCAGAAACCCCACTGACTGTTATTACCGGGAAGAGAAGCAGTTCAAATCCAGGCAGCCCTGTGACATTGTCCCGACCTTCGGGCGCGGGTCATCGAAGTAATTGTCCAGCATTCGGAGCATGATGAGAGTCTGACAGGGTACTCTGATCAGCTGCAG
Source organism: Symbiodinium sp. CCMP2592 (assembly GCA_905221615.1). Taxonomy (NCBI): domain Eukaryota; class Dinophyceae; order Suessiales; family Symbiodiniaceae; genus Symbiodinium; species Symbiodinium sp. CCMP2592. The sequence continues at coordinate 672,917 of CAJNDT010001224.1, read as the reverse complement.
TTCTTGCCAGCGCTGGCACACTTCCCCTTCTAGTCGATACCGGTACCCCAAACCCTGACCCCAAACCCGGAAAACCCAGCCGTTACGCCCTGAACCATCTAAGAAGACCTAAAGCCCTCGACCCGAAAACCCTTAGCCCTAAGCATTCTGAAAGCCTCAAAGAACCCCTTTATCACCTTACAGTGCGCTGGAGGAGTTCTTTGGCGCCTTGCCAGTTCCAGTGGCATGGTCCACGAGGAGTCTCTCCACGGGACTGTCTGGGTGCAAGAGGAAGGAGGCGGACTCCTGGCGAGCTCAATCTAGGGCTTAACTTAGAAGTTTTGGGCTCTAGGGGGGTACCTTGCGTGCACGTGGTTGCGCGTGTCAGGGTTTAAGGGGCACTTGGGGTTTAGGGTTCAGGGCTTTTGGGTGTCGGATTGTAAGAATCTTCACGGAGCACAAGAAGGGCGAACATGTGACAACATGATGTCATCTTTGCACTCTGCATGCCCGGAGCATGCTACAAGAAGCGGCGTTAACAAATTCCAAATGGCCGTAGAATCGCCGAAGCACAGCCTCCCAACACAAGCCTTTGCGAAGCTGCTGCCCGGCTGAGGTCAAGGCTGCTACATATTAAGCGTGGCTCCACAAAAAACAACAGCGTGACAACATGCTCCGCTGGAAGGCCTACTCCACTCTGCTATAGCGCAAGTCTCTGTTCTGCCCTCCCTCTTCCTGGTGAAGCCGCATTCCGAGGCCAACGAAGGGGCTTCTTTGAGTGCCAAGGCGCGCTTGAGCCTCCGGCACTTCCAACCACTATAATGACCTTACATCAGACTTCCACAAAACCCTTACAGCACTATCATAAGCTCTTGCTTTTTGTTTATTCTGCTTGCCATCAGCATTCGGCTCGTTATAGATTATTTCCGAGCGGGAAAGATACCACGATCGATAAAGATCTTGGCTCCTGGACTTGGGCATTCAGGGGTGTAGGGTTTCGGCTGAGACTCCGGGCATTGAAGATTCAGGGGCATGAAGTTGCCGGGTTTGGGGATTGCGTGTCGGATGGTGTTCTGCGCCGTCGACAAGTCTGGCACTTTCTAAGACTTCATAATATGGGAGTTTCCGAAAAGAGGGAACCCTAATATAATAGTACCCTAAATAGTAGGATCCTTATTATAAGGACCAAAATAAGGTACCCCTAATTTTTGGAAACTCCCATATAGGCTGTGGGTTTCGGGCCGAGGGCTTCAAGGTTTCCGGCTGGCGAGCGTTGAAAAGTTTTCCTTCTGTTGGAAGTGTTGGACTCAAGCCGCAGAAAACAGAGTAGCGGTGATGCCAGTGATACCAGCGACCGGCAACTGCAGCAAAAAACAGTACGACTTGCATCGAAAGCCATCATCAGCATCATCAGCAGCTCGTTGAAGTAGCAGTCCTCGTAGCAGCAATTGAAGACTCACTAGCTGCGGTAGAAACTGTTACAAAGCCGAGCAAGCCACATAATAACGAAGCACCATATCCGAAATGAGTGCGGCTACAGCTAGGACCTCAATGCGTCCAAAATACATGGTCAGAATGCCGCTGAACCCTGAATGCCCAACCTCCCAGAAGCCTGCCTAACCCCAAGCCCCAAACCCCAAACCCTAAACCCTAAACCCTAAATCCCAAACCCCTAACCCTAAACCCTAAACCCACAAAAAAGTGCACTGCTGAGGCTGGGGCAAGGCAGCGGGATGCTTGCTGCGTAAAGCCCTGCCCCCAGAGACTCCAATATTCCTTAATCAGGAATATACCTTGAATTATAGTAGGATCCCAAATATGATTTAAAGAATATTCCTGAATAAAGGGATATTGGAGTCTCTGGGCCAGCTGGGTGTTAAAGAAAGTTGCACTGCCACAAACCTTTCTTTGTGGCTGCGGGTTTTCTTTTGTTGAACTCTTTTTCTCCAGCGGCTATGAGTTTAGAGTTTGGGTGTTTGAGGCGCAGGATCTAGGGTCTAGGGTTTGGAGCTTAGGGTCCCTAAACCCGCTAAAGCTTAACTCAAAACCCAGAATACCGCATGACCCTGACCCTCCTCATACCCCATAAGCCCTAGCCTAGCACGACACAGACCCGTCAACCCAAAAGCCCTCTGAAAATCCTTCAAAAGAAAACCAAATCCAAGGCTCTACACACCCCAGAGGCCTTCCTGAATCCTGCCAACAAACTTTCAGCACAAATTGGCCAGCACATTCACCGCAAAAAAGCCAAACTCTAAACCCCTCCACCCCCCCCCCCCACACACACACCTTCCAAAAATTCCAGTGATGATCCTCAGACCCTAAAGAAGCCTAAACCGTACCTTTGGTTAGTAGGGAATGGAAGATGGTAGTAATAGTAGTTATAATGGTACCCCATTCCTCCATTCCCTACTAACCCAAGCCCAGAGACTCCAATATCCCTTAATTAAGGAATATACCTTAAATTATAATAGAATCCCTAATATGATTTATGGAATATTCCTTGATTAAGGGATATTGGAGTCTCTGGGAGGTAAGAAACCCCCCTCGTAAGAAGCCTCCTGGCCAGGCTTCAGGCCCTCCCGGGGCCACACCTGTCCATCTGCTTCGCGGCGTTCGGGCTTGCGGCTGAAGGGTTTAAGGGGTTTAGGGTTTAGGGGTACTGGGCCATAAGGTTTAAGGTTTAGGGCTTGGGGATTTGGGGTTTAGGGTTTTTAGGGGTTTACTTACGGCTTTGAGGCTGTGGATGCTTTCGGGCTTCAGGTTCAGGAGTCTCTAAGCTACGGGGGGATCGGGGCTGCCAGTTTTGTTTAATCTGTTTGGGTTATCGGCTTCATGAGGCCTTGGGCTTAAGCGTTTGGGTTTGAGGAGTTAGCCGCCAATTGAAGTAATGCAACCCGATACTATGGCAGAAAACAGTAGGACTCGTTCAGGCCGTTGCGGGAAAGTGTCGATGCTGCGCAAAGAGACGGAGTCAAGGGCCTTGAGGCTTTAGGGTTTCTCGGGCTTTAAGTATGTGTTGTAACAAGAACTTCAAACACCATCTAAAATACCCTCATGTGGAGAAAAAGGGACCTGGACCTGGATCTTGAACAAGCTCCCCAACCCGAGCAGGCTGACATGCCACACGTCCTGGACACCCTGAAAAGATCCCTAAACCCTAAACTCTAAACCCTAAACTCTAAACCCTAAACCCTTAACCCTAAACTCTAACCTAAGCCCATGAAAATTCTGAGCCGGGGAATCTTCGAAGACTCGGAGAGGCAGACTTACCACCCAACCCGCCGCCAAGAAAGTCTAAAGCAAGGTACACAGCCCTTAGACCCACAAACTCTGTGGAAACCCCAAAAAGCCATATAAAACCTAGTAAAAGCAACACACTCCTGAAACCCATCAAAAAAAAACTATCAACCCCGAAACCTATATGAAATGAAACCCTCCACCCCCCCCCCTCAAAAAAAAAAAAAACTACCAGAACGCAGCCCTGCCTTGGGCATGTCCAAAGCGCCCACCGGCTCCCAGTCGAACTGGAGTTTCTTCGTTTTCAGAATTTTTTACACTAATATTACTATTAGTATGGTTTGTTAAACAGTATCATTATTGTTGAGTTTTCAGAATTACTGACACTAATATTACAATGAGTATGGTTTGTAAATAGTATCATTATTGCTGAGGATTGTTCATTGAAAGGGTTATTCTAAGGGTTACTGCACGGGTGCTGCAAGAGTCTTAGGGTTTAGGCTAGGATTTGGGTTTAGGGTTCAGGGTCAACTAGCTAAGCCCTCCTTGCAGGTCCGTCCAGGTTTTATCAGGCTCTGTTTGAGTGTTATGCCTTTTTCCTCAAGGCTTGCGGGTTTGGGGGGTTCGGAGCACTGGCATCGTAGGACTTAGCGATTCAGGACTCGTTTCGGACTTTCGGTGTAGCCTTTGTGGTCATTCTTTATAGAACACTCCTTTTTCAGGCATGAAGCATAAATTTTGGGGGCGTAAGGCTTGGGCTGTAGGGTTTTCGACTTCGGAATGAGGATCTAGTGTTGAAGTGTGCCCAGTTGTGCAGGGCACCCGCTTGAGGTTCGAGGTTTACCTTGCCTTCATATGTTCGTGCTCCGTCTTCTCTACTGGTGCTTGTACTTTGGACAGCAGCAACAATCTAAACCTGAAAAACAGATCAACCGAGACTAAAGTCTGAAACCCAAAGCAGCGAGAGTCTCGTCTTCCCTTGAGGATTAGGATGTCCATGCCATTTGTCGAGCACATTTCCGGCTGTCCCGAAGAAAACGCCGTACAAACCGTGGCTAGTTGTCAGCACATCTCACACCAACCTAACGAACAGGGTAAAACCGTGATGAACACAGAAGCACCTCTTATTAATGCAATCTGTCCATCGTATCGGGATGACAAACCACAGCGAAACGATGCGCACCACAATGTACAACAGCTGCACCGGCTGTCGAAAACAACGCGAATCTACTCCTTGAGGCCCGCCTCTTCGTCATCCTCCTCATCGACGTCTGCAGCAGGATATGCTTGCTTTTCAAGGTGGGGCGATGAAACCCCAAACCCCAAGACTTGTGCACCCTAACCCCTCAGCTTGGACTCAAAGGTTGGGAGCACGGCTCTCGATGCAGCTTCGAAATCCGAGATGAGGATGGAATTCTAAGCTTGGCTCCTGAACCTTCAACACTGCGTGCCTAAGCCGAAACCTAAACCTTAAACTCGCGAACCCAAAGCTCGAAACCCCATCAGCCCTCCCTACAAGTTTCCCGAAACCTCAAGCCTCAACTCCTCCACAATCCTTAGCTTGGGGGGCCCGCCTTCATCGGAGGTCTCTGACACCTGGCCAGCTTTGGGCTCACCGGTTAAAGCGGCGATTATGAGGGTTTAGGGTTTAGGGATGAGGGTTTAGGGTTTAGGGTTTAGGGATGAGGGTTGCTGTTGCGTCTTACAGTGGTTCCAGTTGCAGGGTCTAGGGTTTCGGCCAACGCTGCAAACACAGGGAGGGCGCTCAGCAAGCATAGCGCCCGCCCTGAACGACAAGAACAGCACGCCAGAAACTGGTCATCTAAAGCGTAAGTCATGAAAAGGCCTAAGTCCCACATGATCAAGGCTGCAACCCCCACACCCTAAACCCTAAACACCCAACATCACATCGCCGGCGCAAGAAAGAAGCTCGCCGGTCTTAGGGTCGCTGCCTCCTCTTCACCCTCCAACTCCTCGACATCGGAGAAGAGCGGTGCGTCCTCGTCCTGCCACATTCTCTTCGAAGTGGGGTTCTACAACAGTCTTTATCAGGGCCGAGAGGTGTGGGTTCTTCGGGGAGTTTATATTACCTGTCAGGGCTCAGGGCTTGTGAGTAGAAGCCTTCGAAGCCCCTAAGAAAAGATCTCAGCAAAGAAGAGCCCAGATCTCAACTCCTAATTCGGGTGAAGGTCCTCTTCCTGCTCTTCTTGCTTCTTACCTGGCGCCAAGAAAGCCGGAGCTTATGGTTCACGAACTTCAGCTTTAAGGACCAGTTGTTGTGGGCTTTGGGCTCTCTTAGACCTTCAGGTTGTGGATGGGCTACAGCTTCTGGAAGGAGGTTTGGAGCTTGGAGTTCAACCACATCTGGGAAGTTCGGACAAGCCGCAAGATGCTTGTTGAGGCAAAGCAGCCATCTTCGAGCTTGGTGTCCGACAAGATCCTTTCAAAGTCGCCGAAGGAAGATTCTCGACAGTCGAAACATGTTGCTTCGGCGTGTGTTTTATGAGCTGTTCCGACTTCTTGGGTACGAAGGCCAGATTCGCGAGGACGGGTGAGTGTATCAGGGCATCGTTTGTAGGCTTCCTTGTAAGATACTTCAATACTTTTTCGGGTCTATATGTGGATCCCACCTTTTTGAAACTCCCACGTGAGAAAGGCTGGCCAAAATCGCGAAAGCGAAGTCAAGCAGTCTCTCGAAAGCATGGATTAGGATTTAGGGTTCGGGCAATCACCCGGAAGAGTTCCACTAGTTCATTCGTGGCTAGTACTCGTCTCATAGAGTCTTAGCGGTGGGCAGCCTGTCACAGCTGCTGGATTCGCAGCATCACGAGCCACCTTCGGAGATTTACACACGAAGGGGCTGAAAGAGGAAACTGCCGCGATGGCCTTCGCGATTTTCAGACTTGGAGGATTCTGAGTTTGGGACTGTTCGGGCCTTTGAGCTTTGTCGCTCAGGGTCTCGGATGCGGGATTTAGAGCGAGCTGAGGACCCGCATTGCTTCGGGGCCTCCTCGCATCTGCAAAGGTTACAGCGACTTTGTCACTGCAGAGGCAACGGTACTCAGCTCCTGTCCTTTAAGGGTTCTATAAGGGGTCCTTTAAGGGTTCTATAAGGGGTCCTTTAAGGGTTCTATAAGGGGTGCCGCGAGTGCCCACAAGGCACCTTGAGCTTCTTCGCCGCACTTCGCCTGGCTGGGGCTTCTATGAGACAGGTTTATATCAAAAAGCCTTCTGGTTGACAAAATTATGGTTCCTTTTTGGGTACCCTAAATAAAAAAATTATGGTTCCTTTTTGGGTACCCTAAATAAAAAGGTGCCGTACTGTATTAGGGACCCGAAAAGGGACCCCGGTTTCAGGTCCAGAGGGCTTGAGGAAACGAGGGCCTTGTAGAGGCTTCGAGGTTGCTGCTGTCGGGCGGCCCTATGAGGATTTCCTTCGATTTTCGGAAGCTGTGCCCAAGAAATGACAAAGTAGTATAACTATAATAATTACTACAGTTGTATTAACTACTACAGTTATTGTATTTACTGTTGTTATAATAGTTACTATAGTTATAATAATGACACATGCTCACAAGCCCCTGGGCATGCACACAACACGTGGCATGCGAGCAAGGATCATGCCGTGCGCTTGAGAGGTGCATTTGTGGCTCGGCACGTGTCAGGAGCAATCAACGCTGTGAAGCACGTCGCACTTAAGTCAAGCAGTCGGGCACCCCCCTTCATCAGCTGGGGCTTCAGCCTTGGTACAAGGCCAATCGAGCGATGTAAAGCAGCTTCGCATGCAGCGGATCATTCGCACATGTGACGAGAGACCTACGGAGGCCTTCCAGGGCAAAGCCAAAACTACACTTATCAGCTGGGGGCTTGGCCTCGTGTCGAGCGCAGGGGCTGGGTTTAGGGACCGGTTCCACACATTTTCCAAGAGCTTAGCCCCATCCCTGTTTACAGGCGCATCACTCCCATTCCTTCCCGGTTGCATCTTTGATGCTCATGGTGGTTGCTCTGAAGGTTCAAAAACTCCCTGGCGCAAACTAAACCCTAAATGTTGTAGTAAATCCTAAGATCTTACCTCCTTAAGAGCCCTTCTAGACTACGATGTACTATAAAATACTATACTATACTACCATAGACTACAATAGATTACAATAGACAGTGATATACTCCAATATACTATAAATCAGAGCAGCCCCCTCGGACGGGAAGCGATTTCCGCCTTCCTGGGATGCGCTGGAAATCGCAACTTGAAGGCTCCTTTCTACCTCAAAAGTCGCCACGGAAGCTGGGATCTAAGCTTAGGGTTTGGGGTTAAGGGGTTTAGGGTTTAGGGTTTAGGGTTTAGGGTATAGGGTTTAGGGGTTTAGGGTTTAGGGTTTAGGGTTTAGGGGTTTAGGGGTTTAGGGGTTTAGGATTGAGGGTGCTTGGGGTTTGGTTTCTGGGTCTATGGGTTACAGCATCCGGAATTCCGAGACGTCAGAGCTACGAAGAGCCTCCTAGGCAGGATGCAGAGTCTGTACATTGAAAGCCCCCGGAAGCAGGGCCAGAAGATGGCGTCTAGTAGAAAATCCTGTGCTTCTTTCTGAGGGCTGGCACGTAGGTTTGCTTGCACTCTTCAAACTCACGGGGAAACACGATCGTGAGGAACGAAGCAGCGCGAATGAGCCCGCGCTGCTGGAAATCTAGACTTTCGAACAAATCGCTGGCCTCTTCGTTTGTGAATCCTATCATCACATGGTTGATCATTGTGCGAAACTCCACAAGCGAAATCTCTGCGTCGTGGTCCAAGTCAAAGTGCTGCAGCAGCTTCCGCATGTCTTCCGATGTGAAGCCGTGATTGGCGAGGTGTTTGCGCAACTTGCGAACAGCCATGACTGCATCACGCTGACTCCATGCAAGTGTGAAGGCACTGCCCAAAATTCCGAATGGAATGGAAAGGTACAGAAGGCTGGTGATGATGAGAATCGAAACGCAGACTTTCCCTTCGGGTGTGCAAGGCGACAGGTCACCATAACCCAGCCCAGTCATGGACACCACAGTCAGCCAAAGAGCGCTTCCCCAGTCAGCGATGTTGGACCGAGGCTCAACAGAAAAGAGGACTGCAGCAAAGGTAAGCGCAATGATGGCGAGCACAAAGATCAACATGGGCAGTGCTTCGAAGACAGCCCACCATGCACTCAGGAGAACTTGGAAGGTCTGAAATCGCCGCAGAAGCTTCAGGAGCCTTAAGACCGGGAAAAAACAAAGAAGCAACGTGCTCCACATCACGTGTGAGGTGGGGCTGATGTTCACGCCCAGGGCCACGCGAATACCCAAGGAGGGGAGCACAAACATGTCGATCACATTGTACGCGTTGCAGAGGAAGTGCGACATGGTTGGCCATGCTAGGAAGCGGAAGCACAAGTCAATCAGAAAGATGACGTCAAATCCCAGATTGATGACCGACATGGGAGCCATCATCGGAACCATATCTGCCTCGCCAATTTGAGAAGATTCAAAGAGGGGCAAGAGAACGGAGAACACGATGAAAGCGTCCATGCAGTAGCCATAATACCAAGCCATTCTTGATGAGCTCTCATCCTCTAAGCAGGACCACATAACTCGCTTGAACAAGTGCCTTCGGTAGATCTTCTTGCCAACGGATACCGAAAGGACCTTGTCCATGCTGGAAGCCTGGTTCAATTGAAATTCTTTCCAGTTGGTGTTGCCTCCGAAAACGAAACACAAACGACATCCTCGAATCATCCACCTGGAAGAGTGAAAGTCCCGAAACCTAAACCCAAAGCCAACAAAAACACCCTAACACCCTAAAGCACCGAAGCCTCGAAGTCCTAAAGCCCAAAAGCAAACTGCATCGGGTGGCAGCCCGGACACCCTCATCGAGGTTGAGGATCGTTGACTGGCTGTTCTGGAGCCGGAAATCCGACCTTTGCGGCGCTTCAAGATAGGTTTTGTCACGGGGTCTTCAGGGATCAGGGTTGTTTAAGGCTTAGGGTTTCGGAGCTTTGGGCTTAGAGTTGAAGAAGTTTGGGGTTTACGTTGATCTCATCAGGCCTTACAGGGGCTTCTATTTTCTAGAGAGTTCATCAAGATGTCACACGGCCGGAGTTGTGATTTTTCGTTTTGGGCTTCCGGGCTTAGGGAGACTTGGTGGGGTTTAAGGTCTAGTTTGAGGGTCAAGGTTTCAGCTTCTTAGGGTTTAGGGTTTAGGGTTTCTTTTTTCTTGGTTTAGGGTTTAGGGTTTAGGGTTGAGGGTTTAGGGTTTAGGGTTGAGGGTTGAGGGTTGAGGGTTGAGGGTTTAGGGTTGAGGGTTGAGGGTTGAGGGTTTAGGGTTTAGGGTTGAGGGTTTAGGGTTGAGGGTTGAGGGTTGAGGGTTGAGGGTTGAGGGTTGAATCTAAGGCTCCGTGGTTGCCCCGGACCCGAACAAGGCCCGAGGACTCACAAACTCGCTTAGGACCTGCTCATCTGTAGTCAGTATAGTTCCGTCCCTCACGGCCACGTCTACTAAACCCTAAATCTGCTTAAAGGCTCATGGGACTTAGTAACTGGGGTTATAAGTAAGGTAACTCCAATGATCCTCCAAGTGAACCTTGGCTGAATGAGGCCCCGGGACAGAGAGGTCGTCACACCTTGCAGGACCGTCGACTCCTCTTTGCGCGGCTCTTCCACGCAAGGGTCCTGTCTTGACGCCTTGGGGTCTAGGGCTTACGGCCCTCTAGAGACCCTTCTAGTAACCCTCAACCCGAACCCCAAACTCTGAAGCCCAAACTCTGTCTTCCCGCCTCTTCTAACTCGGCGGACTTTCCAAAGGGGAGCGATGGCAGTTCCGCAAACCGCGGGGAGATCTCTGGCGGCTTCACCTGTGTGCACTTCGGGCTCAGGGACAAAACTGCTTGGGGCTCAGGGTTCAGGGTTTTCTGGTATAAGGCTTAGGGTTTCAGGCATAACTTTCACCCTGAATCCGGCAAAAAAAAGCTCAAACCCTGAGCCATAAACCCTAGAAACCTCACGCGGAGTCCCACCTCGGCGCTGGTTCCTTGCCGGCTTCAGGGCTGATGAAGCTTCAGGGGTTCAGGCTTCAGGGCGTTGTTTGGAGTTTCCCTATGGGAGTTTCTGAAAATAGGGGACCCTGTTATAGTACCCTAAGTAGTAAGATCCTTATTCTAAGGATCCCAAATACTCTGAGGCTGCTGAGAGTTCTCGAAGCTTGATCAGAGTCCAGGGCCCAGGGCTCTGTCTTTGCTGCGCATTATCGGGAGCTCTTAGGGGGCTCGGTAACCGCTTCGAAGCCTTGGGAGGGGCCTGGAATGGGCCAGGTAAAGTGCTTCCCCAAGTCAGCCAAGCATCCCAAGGTCTGCAAATCTGCAGCAGTCTTGGACTTCACGGTCTCCAGTATTTCTTCGAGGAGCCTCATGATCTCCTGCACTTTGTTATCCAAGCTTGTTCTGCTTCGCTCCTCCACTCCGAAGAGATGGGCCTGAATAGCTTTTTCCAAGCCCTCAACACTGTCAAGCCTGGCCGACAGAGCGTCGAGGTCAAGGTCATTCTCTGGACCCGGCTCATTCACTCTGACGGGCGTCGACTGCCTTGTCTGGTTCAGCTTCTCAAGTGTCGACCCACGGGTTGACCTGTTCCTGAACCTCCTGATCGCTGCCGGATCTGCCCCTGGTCCCCCCTCCATGATTGAAACGTTGAGCACTGCAAAATGCTGTGGTCAAGACTGCCTCCATACGGACATGCATGGACAGGTGCTCTCACTGTGCTGGTGTTGCATGATTGTATTGGTGCATGTTCCCCCGCGGCGCATGGTCACTGTGACCATCATCAAAATGATAACGATCATGTTGAGTGATGGTGATGGTGACGTTGATGGTGATGTTGATGGTGATGGTGGCGATGATGACGCTGGCGGTGACGATGATGAGAGGACGAGGATAAGGATGAGGATGAGGATTAGGAGAAGGAGAAAGCTGATGATGCTAATTTCGATGATGATGATGATGGTAGTAATAAGAAGAAGAAGAAGAACAGTAACCATAACAACACCACTGAAAGAAGACGGAGCAGAAGAACAATAGCAGTAGCAGCAGTAGTTTCAGCAGCAGTAGCCGTACAAGTAGCAGTAGCAGTAGCCGCAGCCGTAGCCAAAGCCGTACCAGCAGCAACAGCCGTAGCAGTAGCAATAAGCAACGACAGCAGTAACCGTAGCAGCAACAGTAGCAGTACTAATAACAGCAAATGCGTGATGAGATTAAACAACTATTCTGTTGTTGTTTATGATTAAAAGGGGTGATAGTGGCGACAACCACGACGACGACAACAGACATGCTGGAGATGAAGGGAATCATGAGGATGATGATGACTGATAACGACATCCTTGAGATGACGGGTGTGAGGCGAGAATGAGGAGGAGGAGAGGGAGGAAATGATGATGACAATGATGGTGACGCTGATGGTGATGACGACGAGAAAAACATGATGGAGAGAATGGGAACTGTGTGGACGATGACGACGACGATCACTGACAACTTCAAGCCCTAGCCTTTCTATCTCAAGAATACCAACTTCTGAGCAGCCTCGGCTCCAACCCACTCAAGCTCAAGGCTGGGCTCGTGGGAGTGTTGAGGAATGTCCCGAAACGGAGAAACTTGAGAAACTTAAACTGCGAGGATGTTCGAGACTCGAAGACCCTAAATGATCCTGAACTACCCGAATCCAAGCTACACAACCTCATGAACATGACAAGCTTTGCAGTCGTCTGAGCCCAACGCCGGCCTGTTCGGTCTTGGGATGGTGGACCTGAGTGCTGCTGAGCATCTGGGCCTAGATTTGCGGTAGCTTCCTGGAGTGTGAAATTCTGCAGGGTACAGGAAGTCCAGTCGCTGACTCCTATGACTTGTGACCTGGTAAATGTCATAAAACTCTGGACTGGAAGCGGCTAAAAGCACGCAAACACGCAGCATCCGATCTTGCTCCGAGAGCAATAGAGTTGATGACCGACTGTAGCACTGTAGCAGTGCCCTGTCAACTCCACAGGGATCCGGGGACTGCTACGGATTCTGAAGCCCTCAAATCCACCTCCTGCTTCTTTGCTAGCATGCCGTTGACTTCACATCTTTCTCACAAGCTCTTGACCAGGTCGTATGTCTGCCGATGTAACCTTCCAACTTAAACCTACTTAACTACTGAGATGAGGTCGGTATATATATATATATATATATATATGAGTTATGGAAAGAGGCTGCACAACAACCCTCGTGTTCAAGCCTGCATGGATAAGAAGATACAGGATAAGGCTTTGGCCTTTGCACCAACGCTTTTGGGGCAGCTTCCAGAACCTGCTCTCTTCAGGGCTTAAGATTCGGGGGCAAAGCTGCAGAAGGGCACCGAGTAGAGAAGCTCTGGCCCTGCCTTCACGGCTGCCTTGCTCTTCGATCGCAAGGGGGTGGCTTGGGGCTTCAAGCAGGGAGCCTCCGCTGCGCGCTTGACGCCCTTTGCTGGCTTCTCCTCTGGTGCGCCAGTCTGGGCGATGTTCACGAGATTGTTCGCCCGCACATTCTTCACCTGCCCAGAGTCGAGCCGCACCTGCCATCTACCTCGGGAGGAATCGAAGGAAAGCAGCGTTCCCAGCTGGCCGTTGAGATCCACGAAGGCTTCCAGGCCAACCAAGCGGACTCGAGTCTGCTCCGCAAGCTTCCCTGCGCTCCCTCTCGCAGCTTCTGCAGCTTCTTGCGATGCCGTGGAAGTCACTGCATCGGCTTTCTTCTTCGGAGGCCTGCTCGAAGTCGCCTCCAGTGTCAGGGCGAGAGTACGGCATGGGATCCGCCACAGTAACTACAGAATGTCAACAACGTAAGCGCAACAATCACGAAAGCTAGTGGTTCATGTACTGCGGGTGGCAGGATGAATGAGAAATGTGCAGAAGTTGTTGCAGGCTGAATATGTGATGCACCCAACAAGCACCTAATGGTTAACATGCAAGTCCAGTTGACGGCTTGCCCCAAACGTAATCAAGGTTGACTCGGAGCTTTTGCTGGTAACGAAATAACTGAGGGCTCAGGATTTACGGGGTCTCCGGTGTCCTTCGCACTGAACATGTTTGAGGATGCGGCAGCCATGTCGCAAGTGGGCGACCAGATCCACCTTGATTCGTTCAACTGAGGCCGCTGGAAGAACGCAAGTCGAACTTTAGACTGGAAGCACTTGGAATTCCGGGTAGCGGGCTGATCCTTGGTGGTGCGCCCTCATGCAAGAAGCATGCGACAGCACAGCTTGTTACTCCCGATTAGGAATGATGGCAGGAACAACTTGTCAAGATTGTCCTTGCATGAAACATTCCTGACGGCAAATGAATATTGCGACGTGAACTCAGAAATGCATAGCTCAACTTTCATCCTCAAGAAGCCTGAACAATGAGTCCCACATGGCTTGAGCTTCTTGAGCTTCGAGCCTGAACACCTGCGCAGTGGTTCAGAGCCGTGCAACCTTTCAGCTATTGAGACGATGAACTGTGTCCCCCCCCTCAGCCGGGTATCCTGCTCAGCGGCAGGGTGTTTTGCTTTGTGTGGGGGGCTGAAAACGGAGGACGAACTGGGGGCCTGTTGCGTGGTCGGGTTCGTAAGCAGTCTACAGTGAGATGCACATGTGGTGCCGTCTAGTGGAACAGGAACCGACAGTGTTGAAGATGTTGTTGGGATGCTGACGTGGGCCAACAAACTGCTCGTCTCAATAATTATCGATCAACAGAAACAATAGCAGAATTGAGGGGCCACTTCTTAACCAGAACCAGCACCCTAAAATGCTCTTGTTCACGCGCCGTCCCGGGAAAAGCAGCGACAGACAGACTGAAGCTGGAAAGACACACGACATGTGCGTTGCCAGCGGGTTCAACTAGCCCAAGCTGTGCCAGAAAATGCCACATCGGTTGCCGACGGGCCTTCCACAGTTCAGAAGACTAGTGATGGGAGCCCATGTCACTACTTCGCATGCATGCTCCATCATTAACCGATGGCCGTGCAATGACAGCCGGTTCGTTCAATCGAACGGAACCCCATGCAACTGGACAGACCTTTTGAGGAGAAAAGGGGCCAAGGGTGCCCAAGCCTCTCTCTTGACTCCTTTAACACGGTGGTGTACCCATTCGCTCTAAACAATCACACTGTGAAGTCATCGGCTTTGGGCACGAAGAGGGGGCTTAGATATTAAACGTTTCATCACTTAAACTCACATCGACCATCAGCAGATCTTCCATGCCCGGACTGTGCCAGGCACCTGGACAATTTTTGCAGGTCTTAATCATTATTTATATATATATATATATATATATATATATATTTGTAATATATATATATATATATATATATATATTGAGGGGTCTCTTCTATTTCCTTCCGACTTCCGACCCTCCAGGCCTGGGAATGCTCTCATGGAAGGTCGCGCTTGGATCGGCTGTCGGGTCTGCGAGAGGCGCTCGACGATGATTTTCGCCTGGAGGTCCAGCTGCCGGGCGCTGGAGCTCCTGGCAACGATTAGGGTTTAGTGTTTAGGGTTTAGGGTTTAGGGTTGTTTCGGGTTTAGTCTCATGATCGACCATGCGATAGCTTCTGCCGCAAGAGCTGTTGTGACTCTGTCGCTTGCTCTTGTTGCAACCACCCGTACATTCAGTGCTGCTCCGGGGCGTCCTTGCTGCTCGTTTGCTTGTCGTGCCTAATCGCTTCATCAAATGCCTATGGCCTGTGTAACCACCGAAAGTGCTGTGGTTGTCACCATCAAAAGCTCTGCATCATGATTTCCACTGCCATGGGTCTAATGCCTTCGAATTATCATCCTCATGACCCAGCCCATGCTACAAAATGACAGCAGCCAAACGCGCCTTGGCATGAAAGGCACCGAGATCTCGTGGAAGATAGCCTCCTGGATCTGATTGTAGAGCTTCATGTCCGAGTCGTCGAACTCGTCTGAGAGGCTTGGCGGATTGCTGGAATCGAGGGAGGGGATCTGAAAGGAGTCCTCGGCAAAGACTGGCAGGACGAAGCTGGAGCTGAGGCGGCCCAGCTGCAGGAGCCAGGAGGCCATCTGAGGGATCTCCAAACACCCTGCGGTGCAAAGCAGCAAAGCCTCCATGGAGCCCGAGTCAGACAGAGCGTCGACCCTATCCTCGGCACGCATCACACGCAGGGATCCCTTGAAGGACAGCTCCAACATCTTCGCACTCAGTACCATGTACAGGGAATAGGCCGCGGCCTGGGGCTCCATGTGAGTTGTGTCCGCTAAGATGAGGTACGTGGTCCCCTCAACGCTCATGGAACGGCTTTCAGACACGACAGACGAATGCTTGATCGTGACGTCATTGCCGACAAGCCATCCGACTGCCTTTGCAAGCATCTCAGGATCGCAGCCCACGACGTCAAAGCGCTCCAATGAACTGCACCATGTGAGTGAGTCTCGAACCTGTTCGAGAGTTATTCCGTGGACTGCAAGCTCCTTCACCCTTGGCACGAACGTCTCGTAGGCTTCAACAAACTCCCGATCAGGCATAACAAAGCCGGGAAGAGAAAGAAGCACAACCTCAACGTCGTGGGCCTTGGCTGTCACCACATCGCCGACACACCACCTCTGCAGCAAGAAGTCGCGGCCGGCCAGGACCACGAGCGTGTCGACATCTCGGGCGATGCAGGCGAAATGCTGCGTTAGATCAGTCAGATCATCAGAGCCGATAAACGTCCTCAGGTTGTGCCTTTTCTGCAGCTCGATCTTCAGCAAACGCGCCAATGTCCCTGCCTCGGGCGTGTGGTGGCTAAGGGCGAAACGGAAGTGCTGTCGCTTTAAGAAGCGGCGCCGGGAGGCCCAAAGCACAACCACCGTGCCCCAAGCAAGCATGAAACCGCTGGCCACGAGGCAAATGATCATTAATGTGTAGCCATCTTCCACTGCGGGAGCATAGAATTTGCCCATGTCCAACACGAGCAGGAGGCCAGCGTGCATGACCAGATCCGTGTAGGTGGCCAGCTTCGTCCGCCAGGGCTGCCAAAAGGCCACCCCACAGAACGTGATGTAGAGGGATGTGCAGAGCACCAGCAGACTGCCGGCCTGGGATGTAATCAGAGGAGACAACGTTAGGAGGATGTTCCTGAGCAAGACGACCACCGCGAAGACCTCCACCCCCGGACGGTATCGCAGAACCAGGAAGGAGCACGCATTCACAAAGCCGACGTCGGCTCTTTGAATGCGCTGTGGAAGATCGAAAACAATGATGCGGATACAGATGGAGAGAAAGGCAATCGGAATCGTACAAAGGGCAACGGCAGCCAGGCAGATCTCCAGGTGCTCAGCGCGGAAGTTGCAGAGCACGTCATGACGCGACTGCATAGTCCTGTCTCCGTTCGGATGCGAATTGCAATAGAAAGGTTCCAGAATTGAAGACAGGATTGAAATCAGGAAGAGCATGGAGAACGAGCCGCAGGTTTTCCCCAACAGATCCAGGCGCAGACCACTCCTTCGCCAGCTGATGTATGCAGAGTGGACAAGGATCAAAGACAAGACGAAGGCCAGTGGAAGCAACGATGCGGCTGCCAGGTACTCTTCCACTGCTGAGGACGGGAGAACACATTGAATAGAGCTGAACGAATACACCAGCGCATCCAGTGACAGGAACTCCGATGCCAGCAACAGAAGCGAAAAAGGCTCCTGCTCGAATTATAGGGTTTAGGGCCTACTTGGAGGTTCATGGGTAGTTATAAGTAGGGTTATAAGCCCCCTAATATGGGCTATAATTATAGTTACCCTACTTATAAACACAGATTGTTTTGAAGCCCGCCTCGGCTCCTCATGAACGGCTTACGGCTTACGGGGGATCTCACCAGTACATTCAAACTAAGCTTCCAGGGTACCCATCTGCCCTTACAAACCGATCCATGACGAGGCCTCCCAGGGAATCCGCAATCTGCGCATCACGCCAAACATCTGTGCACACGTCACCAGCTGGCTCAGGCCCAAGGCTACATTCAGGAGGCTGCCGTGCTGGCTTCCATGGCTGGCGAACTTCTCCTCTGCGATCAGAGACGCATGCAGGCATCCCACAAAGACCACCCCAAGCAGGCAGAGGCCAAAGACGATGGCAACGTCCGTTGCCGCACATTCGCGGCACTGCCCATCTGCTTGCGCCTGGAATCCCGCCAAGCACTGGGCACAGGCCAGGCTCTGGTTGCTGCGGCCTGCTGCGCAGCTGCCAGGAAGGCCGCCCTGGCAACGCTGCTCCAGGCCAAAACAACGGAAAACGCTGCCGGGATTCTCGGGAAAGGCAAAGAAGCCTGGGTCGATGGTGAGATTCGTAGGCCCTAGGCAAGTCGCGCCCTGCAGGCACAGCTCGCATTGACCCTGCCAGAAATGGCGGCCTTCTACACATGCGCAAAAATCCTTGGATGTGGCCCCACGCACTTCGATCCAGCGACGACCACCATCGCTTCTCCCCTCGCCCTCGTCCACATCACTCACAAACTCCATGGTGGTCCAGGTACTGTCCCCGCAGCTGGCGCAAGCCGTGCGACCTTCCTGGTCTGCAAAAGTCCCCAACGGACACGCGCTGCATGCTGTGGCACCCGTCTCATTGGCGAAGCTGCCCAAGTCGCAGTCATTGCAGCCAACTTGGTTCGCAAACTCCTGAGAAGTGCCCGGGGGGCACATGGCACAGCGGTAAATGAAGCCCTGGCCATCCAGAAGAGGCTCCGAGAAACGACCAGCGGAACACGCGCTGCAACCCACAGCGTCATCTCCACGACTGAGAAGATATTGGCCACCTGGGATGGGCTTTGTCAACTCAAGTCTCGATCGCAAGCCCCGAAGAGAGATTGAACCAACAACTCTTCCTCGCATCCCAACCTGCATCAACAAGACCGGACCCTGCATCGCACGTCGTGGGAATCCATGCCCTCCACAGAGACTCACTGGATCGTACCCAATCGCAGGCCGCGCGATAGACTATATCGTCTCCTGCCGTTGGAGTACCACCGGCCGAGATTCCGCCCACAGTCAGGAGCTGGTTCAGCTCTTCCAACATCCCAGTACTAAGAGAAAACCGCTCGATCAGGGTATGGACTCGGGGTGCCTTGGCCTGGAGATTCGAGCTTACCAGCTTGCCAACATAACCGGGAGGCTGATCCGTCCTCTGGTTCCCCACGGCCCACTCGCTGGCGTTGTAAACGGGGAAAAGCAGCGGCACCTTCTCTACCCCAAACCTGAGATGAACGCACATATCTCTACATATATATATATATATATATGATATATATATATATATATATACACACACACATGTTTCCTCATAATTATTGCAAAGTCTTTATCGTACTACTGTACTACTGTGGATGCTATGCTTGCAAAAGCAAACACACTTGACACAGCAAACGCTCGTCTTCAGCCTCGACACTCGTAGTTCTCCGGCTCCCACCAGTAGAACAGAGTGTTCCCGTCTCTCACTTTCGCGAAGAAGTCTTGGATTTGAGTGTAGTATCCCACGGCCAGGGGGAGGCCATGGACAGCGGACCTCAGCTTAGAGTATCTTAACCTGAGTTGCGCGCCCTTCGCGCTTAAGGGGGGGCCCTGGGAGTTGAGGAGGCTTTGCTATGGCTGTCAGCAGAGGGACCAATACCTCAGGTTAACAAGAAATTGTGCGGTGGCCAGGGCTTGGGGTGGCTTGGTTGAAATTTAAAGTTTCTGTTAGGCTTTGGGGCTAGTTAGTTCAGATTCAGAAGAGCGACCAGTGCATTATGGAGATCAACGGCAAGCTCCAAAAAGTGGCCACAGCAATGCAGCTTGTCACATTGTTGCGGCACGCCGGTGCGATCCAGACATGCCCGTCGGGGCAAAAGACTGTCTTGGTTCCGTCTGCATCTTGCGTGACTCCATCTGTGTCGCCAGTCCAATGGACGTAAGACTCTAATTCAGGAGCGATGGGCAATCTGCGATTGATTGTGCGGTTGCAGGGAAGAAGATCACTGGTATTCAATGCGTCAATGCCATCGAAATATTTCCTCGGATTGTGAAGCGTAGTGTTGTAGCTGCCGTGCAAGTTCAAGATGAAGCCGTCCTGTCCAAAAGAAACAGCCACAAAATTGCGAAGTTACACCAGCGCTCTGCCAGGGGACAAGGTTCAGGGCTGAGGATTTCAGGTTCAGGGTTCAGTGTTTGCGTTTGGGGGTTGAGGGTTCACGGTTTTGGATTTGGGCCTTATGGTGTGGGGTTTGATGTGGAATGGAGCGTCGGTGTCACAGCGCGATTCCGAGCGAGTCGTGCTGCACGATCGGGGGCTCTTGAAGCTTCCTTTTATGCACTGATCCGGAAAAAATCAAAGAGGGGACCGGGCCTGGGGCTAGGAGGCAAATCCCAACTCCCGTATCTACCGGCCGGCCGCAGTGTCGAGCTGTGGCGAGCGGCGGCGAGCAAACTACAGAACCACCGAGCAGAAGTTGCCGTCGGGATCAGAAACAGGCACGCAGGACCGGTGGAGGGAGGAACGACCTACCACCACCACCACCACCACCACCACCACAAACCCAGTGCCGAAGGCAGCCGACTGCAAGGCGTGGCACGGACAGGACGCTGCGCCCTTAACCTTCAAAAGTCTGCCCCCAAAAAAAACAGAAACGAACCGAGGACAAAATCACTAGCATATCCCGGTCCTGCAAAGCCGCGTCTACCTGGGATCTTTTCATGAAGATGCGCTCTCGACTGTGATACCTGAGAATCGGCAGGCGTTCACATCGTTGGCAAGAGGACTTTCACGTTGGCTTGCTTCGTTTCTACTTAGCATGCTTCAAGTGATGCCCTGGCTTCGTGTAGCATGTACCTGGCCTTGAAGTTGTGAAGCTCCGCAGTACGGTTCACGGATGCCGGTTTCATGAGAGCGTTAACTCGGCAACGTTGCTGCTTTCGGATAAGGTAATGACACTGCTTCAAAAAATGCTCGACTTCTGCTAAACTCGCCCCGCGGCTGAGTTGATCAAACGGTTTCAACCGAAGGCCTGCGAGCTTCAGCTTCAACCCGAGACGGCCCTCAAAATTCTTTGTCACACCCTTCAGTCTGGTTCTTAGTAGGGCATGCGGGAATGGATTATGGAGACTGTTATTGGGGATTATATACTTCTATAGGGATCCATTCCCCCATTCCCGACAGTAAGTTACGATAATAAGGAAACCATAATATTTACTATAGATCCCTATTATGCTAACCCTTAAACCTTAAACCTTATACCCTTAAAGAAACCCGTATAGATCCCTTAAAGGAACCTTTAACAGAGTCCAACTATGGTATCTTACAAAGCACAGGAGCCCCATGGAGCCCAGATCCCTCGGGCTTCGCTGGCAGCACGCTTCCAGCGCGCGAAAAAGATCGGTAAAATAGAGCTCGTACGGCAGAGCCCCAAAGCCTGCGCTCTTACTGTAGGAACCTGATTGAGAGACCCTGGGATTATAACCCCAAAATAGTAGGATTCATAGAAAGAACCTTCATAAGGACCCAAGGTTTCCTAATCAGGTTCCTAAATTATATTGCCCTCAAAAGACTCTCTGGCGAATCAATCGAAGCTGCAGGCGCAGGCACGGGTTGTAAGGTGGGAAAATTTACTGCCTGGGCGTCTGAATTTCGGAGTGCTTCGGGGCCTTAGAGTTTCCGGAATGTCTGTACCCCGGCGGCCTGTGTCCAAAGCGATGTGAACTCGGTTCTCGCCAGGGATGCACAGAGAATGAGAAAGCCATCCAGCACTGAAATTCAGATCTTGGCACGACAGCCATGACTGCGCTTCAAATGGCCCCAAGTTCTCATACTTGTACTCCACATGGTAGCCCAACTGCTCGGAGATCAAGATGGCGGCAATGTGCGATTGCACAAGGGAAGATGACCGCTTGTATGCGAAGATGCCTATGGGGAGATTTTGTCCGCGCTCGTCCTGTATATATGCACGGCTTTTGTTAGCAATACCTGACCTCAAGCACAAGTCAGAAGCGAAGACACGCACTCGCAAAAGCAGCACCAATGGCACGTAAAGCCAACCTGCGAAGCCGTTCGCACGCATGGCCACCCGCATCAATAAACTCAACTACTTCATGCAACACACCCTCTATACACATACATATGTATAAATGTAGATTCCTATCCAATGCTGGTTGGTTGTAAAATCCCTTCATGCACTTGTCTGCAAATTGATGATTCGTCTCTCTGCCTTGTCCACAAGACATCGTTTGTCAGATACAGTTCAGCCGAGCAAGGGAACAAGAGAACTATCCGCACAACTCAATACGCAACTCACCATACTTACCGCATTAGAACAGGGCCGTCAAAGACCCAACTTGTCGTACACCTTGCGATGCTAAAACTCGCCATGTAGGCCTTCTGCAGAGGTCTGTTTCGTTTATTCGACCAATCTTGAGGAGCACATGTGAAACCTGATGCGTTTTCAGCATCAATATGTTGCGCTGTTATAACACAACCGTGCAAGGAAACATGCAACTTTTCCAGACGCGGCATGGCACACATCGGTGGTGACAACTTTGATCAAAAGAGTGATGCAAGGATGTCAAAAAACTATCAGCGAGTCTGCCGATGCTTCTGGATGTTCTGCACAACTGCATCATAGCTTTTGCTTTGCAAGCATGCTTGGTCTCTTCTCCGGATCGGCTCGATCGTGTTTGTGTGCATATTCCACTGCCAAGCTTATGTTTGAGCAGATGTGCACTCCAGAGTCCAACAGCCTTGCTTGCGTTCTACCTTTTTTCCAACTCTCTGACTCCACATCTTTGAATTCCATTTTTTTGGCTACGAAATTCTGCGGCGCACAACCTAACCGGCTCTGGCACTCTTTCGGCTCAGAACCGCCAGCTAGAGTCTGCTTTCTTCGTCCGATCAGTGCCGGTAAAGGTCGAATATGTCACGACTCCAACATCCAGATATTACTGGATGTGCCTTCTGGCTCGGAAAACTAAAACCTCACAAAGAAGCTCTGTGAGGCTTACCAACAATTGCTGAAAACTAGGATACGTTTGAAGAGCGCCCAGAGAGAGACACGGAGACACAGACGCAAAGACACAAAAAACACAGACACAGAGATACATAACAGAAACACAGACACAGAACAGACAACGCAGACAAACAAACCAAAGACAGACCCACAAACACACAGAGAAGTTCAAGAAAGATTTGCATTGAGGCAGCGGAAACGGTTATGAGATGATTGGTTTTGTTATCAGAAAAGATGCAGCAGTCCACAAAGTTCGATCCATTGAATCTGGACAGAAGGCAACTTACGTCACGGTTGAGAAGACGCACCTTGGCACTGTCAGCAACCGACCATAAACCAAGCAACGAAGGACTTCTATCTGGCAGAGTCAAGGTTAGAATCGCACAACATAGATTTTTGGGGGTGTTCGAACCCAAGGTTTGGAACTTAGAGTTCCGAACCCAGGGTTCTGGAACTCGAACTAAGAGTTCGGAGCCTCGAACCCAAGGAAAAAAGACTCTTTGTCATTGCCAATCTTTTTCTTTGTTTTTTCTTCTTGATTTCTTCGCAAAAGTTCGTACGGCTTCTTTCTCTTTTGTGGCAGAACGTCATTGCTAGTCTTTTTCTTTGTTTTCAGCAAGCTTCTAAAAACAGCGAGGAGGTTGGCTCCCGCCAAACGTGGGGTTCCCGAACCCAGCGTTCGAACGCCCCGGGGAAAAGAGGTTCCTATTAGCGATTTCGTGTGCGTTCTTACTTGTACTTGCGATTTAGTTTGTGTTTTCTGTCATTGTAGTGTGCTCTCACTAGCTTTTCGCAAAACCCCCACAAAGCGATTCTGTGTGGCTTCTTCTCCTTTTGTTGGTGATTGTTGGTGTTCGAACTCCGTTCGAACTCTGGGGGAAAGTCTAGAACCCGAAGTTGGACGGGACATTTGTTCGCGCCTTTTGATTCTCAAAGACTTCATGTCCTTCTGAAGCCCCCTTGAGAAGAAAGACTCCTCGTCATTGCTTTTTTTTTTGTTTTGTTTTGTCTTTCTTTCATTTCTTCCAAAAACCTTCCTAAAGCGGTTTCGTGTGGCTTTTTCTTCTTTTGTGGCCAGGAACTGGTCATTAGCGTCTTTTTCCACTCCTCCTCATTGACAATCTTTGTCTTTATTTTGTTTTTTCTTTTATTTCTTGGCAAAAACCACCCATAAAGCGGTTTCGTGTGGCTTTTGGCAGGGACTGGTCATTGGCAGTCATTTTCTTTGTTTTCGGCAAGCTTCTAAAAACACTAACGCGAAACATGCCGACAACGTTTTGCCACAATGCAATGATGATCCGGCTGTCGAGCTTGAAAGGAACGTAAAAGCTTCCAAAACTTGTCGGAAGAGCGCAACTTCCAAACGTGGAGTTCCCAAACCCAGAGTTCGAATTACACCCGAGGTTCCAACATAGAGTTCCCCATCCGGGTTCCAACATACCGGAGTTCCGGTGTAAAGAAACGCCAGATTCGAACATAGAGTTCCAAACCCAGGGTTCGGACTCTCTGGCAAAGGAAGAGGAGTTCTCGAACCCGGTGTTCGGAACGGTAGTTCTCCTTGGATTGAACATGAAGTTTCCGAACCCAGGGTTCGAACGTAGAGTTCCTGAACCGCGGGTTCGAACATAGTTTGAACATGGAGTTCAACTCCAGGTTCAACTTGGATTCGAGAAGTTCGAACCCAAGGTTCCGGAGTCACACCTCCCCCCCCCCGGGCCCCCGGGAGTTCGAACCCTGGGTTCCGCTCGGAATCGCAGTTCCTAGCAGCCTGCAGAGTCACACTTCGTGGATTTGTTGACCAACCAAAGTTTGAAGGCAGATGTTAACGTGGGCTCAGCGTGACGAAAGCTGGTGCAATGCTGCAACCTTGGAGTGAAAGTCGTGGATTTCAGGGGAGGCCCTTCGAGGCTTCCTACGATTCTGTAGGAAAAAAGAGCTCCTGCAAGTGGAGCTTCCCAGCGCAAAAACAGCCCACGTACAGCAAGCAATCGAAACAGTTGAAGCTACAAGCTGAGATTAACATCTACCAGTAGATGCCGCAAAATCCTCGCATCAGCGTGCCAGCATTTAGCCGCAGCAAACTTATCAAGAGCATTACCACAGGAGGGCGGCGAGCCTCACGTGCTGCAAAAAGCAAGGAACCCACAGGGAACCTACCGTCAATGCTGTTAAACCATGGGAACCCATTAAAAATGCTGCAAAAAACTAAGAAGCCCACAGGGGACCCAGCTGACATGCTGCAAAAGCCAAAAGAGCCTATTGGAAAACCATGGGAACCCACTTCAAATGCTGCAAAAACCCGGGAACCAAACAGAGAACCCACCGTATCGACGGTGAAAAACCATGGGAGCCCACTTAAAAATGCTGCAAAAAATTGGGAACCCACAGGGAACCCACCGTCCATGCTGCAAAAACCATGGGAATCTACAAGACAGCTAAGTGAAGAACATACACAGACCACCCGAAATGCTGCAAAAAACAAGGGAACCCATATGTTGCCCACCTGAAGTGTTGCAAAATACAAGGGAACCCACAGAGAATCCACCGTCGATATTGTTAAAAACCATGGGAACCCACTTAACAATGCTGCAAAAACTAGGGAACCCACAAGGAACCCACCGTCCATGCTGCAAAAACCATGGGAATCTACAAGAAAGCTAAATGAAGAACATACACAGACCCACCCGACATGCTGCAAAAAACAAGGGAACCCATATGTAGCCCACCTGAAGTGCTGCAAAAAACAAGGGAACCCACAGGGAACCCACCCCATCTGCTGCAAAAACCAAGGGAACCCACTTACACACCCTTTGGGTAGTATAACACTATTAGAACGGTGGAAGGTCCCAGACATGCCGGAGTCAATCAAACTCAGTTGGCAGCTGAGTATTATACCACCGGCTTTGTCCTAAGGGTGAAATCATTTGCCCGCCACCTCTGGGCTCGTTCAGGTTCCCTCGTCTGTATCCTCACACCCTGCAGCATACAATCTCGAATCAAACTGCGGCGGATCAGTAGAGTCTGCCTGTCCTAGCTTTCTGCAAGCGGACAATTTCGGATCCAGATTTCCCATGCTGCGCGTTGCTCTACGTAAAAGACTACGGCGCTCAGCTTCGACCTTGCAACAGGCTCAACATTTCAGAAGCGAATGAGCATGATATGACGGGCTCACATTCGTGCATTCGGAAAAACCTGCTAGATGTCAACAAAGAGTTTTGGCTGCCCACATGGACTACAGCAAGGCTCACTTACTCATCCTAAACCCTACACCGCAACGCAACCACGTTTTGTGGCCTTCAGAAAAAGAAGGCTGGGATTACGTCAAAGCAAGGCTTCGTCACTGACTAGCCGGAAAGTTTACCAGCTGCTCAGGCAACAGTTTGGGCAATGCTCATACATTCACTGGCTCAGATGGCAGACCTCATTGCCAGATGGCAAACCCCACTCCGCAGAGTCATCGCTTTTAGTGCCGGGCTCAAAGCCCGTAAAACATTCGTGCCCTGCCTCAGACAAGGCTTGCACACTGCTGAACCGCTCACGCTCAACCGAAGACGAAGAAGTTACTAGCTGCCACGCAACAGTTCGGGTCACAGCCAAGCTCTCTCACCCACTGCTTCGGCAGGGCTCGCACCGCTGACCACTCTCAGCGCCGGGCTCAAAGCCGTAAACATTCATTCCCTTGGAAAAGAAAGAGCGAAGCTTGGTCACTGCTCACCCGACACCGAAGAAGAATTTACGCGCTGCAGGCAGCCGTTCGTCGCAGCAAAGCTCACCCATTCACACTCACTGACTCACGTACTAAAAGCTGGCAGAGCTTAGTCACTGCTCAACAGATACTCGCTGCTGGGGCAACAGTTCAACACCAGAGAGGCGACAGCGAAGCTCACTGACCGCTGATCACTCTCAGTACCGGGCTTAATGCGCGTTAAAACATTTGCGCCATCGTGTGAGAAACGACAAGGGTTAATTACTGCGATTCAGAAAGCTGCCGTGCTACTGTTTTGGCCTGAGCAAGTTCAAACATCTACATTCGACGGGGCAGCAGACAGAACCATGCCTTGCGAAGTCGTTTTTGCTCTGCTTTCAGGATCTTAGCGACTCTGCGCGCTTCTACCTGCTTTGGACGAAAGACAATCAAGACATCTTGTAGACACGCAGACAATACCACACCTTTGCATCCTGACGCTCCTGTCGCAGGCGGGCCAGACGGGCGGACAAAGTCTCCTAGCAACAGGCAGACGAGGAAGGACCATTTATTTACGAAGCACGTTCTACACTCCTGTGGCAACTCCACTCTTTGAGGGGGAGGAACAGGAGGTGCTTCCACGTCGGACATCGTTGCAACACATGGGCCAAAAGAACGCTCGAATTACGGAGCCAATTCCGGAAGCTGTTCTCTAGGATGCTTGGAAGGGCCTCCTCTGTGTGAGAAAGTTCTGTTTGCAAGGTTCACATGTTTGCGAGCGTTCCACTTGTTATTTTGAGTTTTGAAAGAACACCGGCAAAATGCAAAACAGAGCTGGCGAGGTTTATATACTGTTGCACGCAAATGTGGCATCTGCTCGACGAAAAAACGGCATAACTGGGCCCCAGAAATGGCTCCCAAATCTGAGCTCTAATCTGGGGCCCCGAATTGCGTGAGCTTGTATGTCCAACGAAGAAAGCCAAAATCGGGAGCCCCGTTTCGGTGCCCGGACTAGAGCTGCTTTTTGGAACCCGTTTCAGCTGGAAAACTGCACGGAAAAACAAAATTCCTTCCGCATGCTGTTTGGATCAACGTCCAAGAAAGCCAACATGCTGTGAAATGTGAGATACTTTTGGAAAATTTGCCAAACTTGCCATCGGCTGCCGTTTCAAGACAAGTGCTTCTGTTCTTGTTCGTACAAGATCTTTCCCGCACAGGGGAGGCCCTTCGAGGCTTCCTACGATTCTGTAGGAAAAAAGAGCTCCTGCAAGTGGAGCTTCCCAGCGCAAAAACAGCCCACGTACAGCAAGCAATCGAAACAGTTGAAGCTACAAGCTGAGATTAACATCTACCAGTAGATGCCGCAAAATCCTCGCATCAGCGTGCCAGCATTTAGCGCAGCAAACTTATCAAGAGCATTACCACAGGAGGGCGGCGAGCCTCATGTGCTGCAAAAAGCAAGGAACCCACAGGGAACCTACCGTCAATGCTGTTAAACCATGGGAACCCATTAAAAATGCTGCAAAAAACTAGGAAACCCACAGGGAACCCAGCTGACATGCTGCAAAAGCCAAAAGAGCCTATTGGAAAACCATGGGAACCCACTTCAAATGCTGCAAAAACCCGGGAACCAAACAGAGAACCCACCGTATCGACGGTGAAAAACCATGGGAGCCCACTTAAAAATGCTGCAAAAACTAGGGAACCCACAGGGAACCCACCGTCCATGCTGCAAAAACCATGGGAATCTACAAGACAGCTAAGTGAAGAACATACACAGACCACCCGAAATGCTGCAAAAAACAAGGGAACCCATATGTTGCCCACCTGAAGTGTTGCAAAAAACAAGGGAACCCACAGAGAATCCACCGTCGATATTGTTAAAAACCATGGGAACCCACTTAAAAATGCTGCAAAAACTAGGGAACCCACAGGGAACCCACCGTCCATGCTGCAAAAACCATGGGAATCTACAAGAAAGCTAAATGAAGAACATACACAGACCCACCCGAAATGCTGCAAAAAACAAGGGAACCCATATGTAGCCCACCTGAAGTGCTGCAAAAAACAAGGGAACCCACAGGGAACCCACCCCATCTGCTGCAAAAACCAAGGGAACCCACTTACACACCCTTTGGGTAGTATAACACTATTAGAACGGTGGAAGGTCCCAGACATGCCGGAGTCAATCAAACTCAGTTGGCAGCTGAGTATTATACCACCGGCTTTGTCCTAAGGATGAAATCATTTGCCCGCCACCTCTGCGCTCGTTCAGGTTCCCTCATCTGTATCCTCACACCCTGCAGCATACAATCTCGAATCAAACTGCGGCGGATCAGTAGAGTCTGCCTGTCCTAGCTTTCTGCAAGCGGACAATTTCGGATCCAGATTTCCCATGCTGCGCGTTGCTCTACGTAAAAGACTACGGCGCTCAGCTTCGACCTTGCAACAGGCTCAACATTTCAGAAGCGAATGAGCATGATATGACGGGCTCACATTCGTGCATTCGGAAAAACCTGCTAGATGTCAACAAAGAGTTTTGGCTGCCCACATGGACTACAGCAAGGCTCACTTACTCATCCTAAACCCTACACCGCCGCAACCACGTTTTGTGGCCTTCAGAAAAAGAAGGCTGGGATTACGTCAAAGCAAGGCTTCGTCACTGACTAGCCGGAAAGTTTACCAGCTGCTCAGGCAACAGTTTGGGCAATGCTCATACATTCACTGGCTCAGATGGCAGACCTCATTGCCAGATGGCAAACCCCACTCCGCAGAATCATCGCTTTTAGTGCCGGGCTCAAAGCCCGTAAAACATTCGTGCCCTGCCTCAGACAAGGCTTGCACACTGCTGAACCGCTCACGCTCAACCGAAGACGAAGAAGTTACTAGCTGCCACGCAACAGTTCGGGTCACAGCCAAGCTCTCTCACCCACTGCTTCGGCAGGGCTCGCACCGCTGACCACTCTCAGCGCCGGGCTCAAAGCCGTAAACATTCATTCCCTTGGAAAAGAAAGAGCGAAGCTTGGTCACTGCTCACCCGACACCGAAGAAGAATTTACGCGCTGCAGGCAGCCGTTCGTCGCAGCAAAGCTCACTCATTCACACTCACTGACTCACGTACTAAAAGCTGGCAGAGCTTAGTCACTGCTCAACAGATACTCGCTGCTGGGGCAACAGTTCAACACCAGAGAGGCGACAGCGAAGCTCACTGACCGCTGATCACTCTCAGTGCCGGGCTCAATGCGCGTTAAAACATTCGCGCCATCGTGTGAGAAACGACAAGGGTTAATTACTGCGATTCAGAAAGCTGCCGTGCTACTGTTTTGGCCTGGGCAAGTTCAAACATCTACATTCGACGGGGCAGCAGACAGAACCATGCCTTGCGAAGTCGTTTTTGCTCTGCTTTCAGGATCTTAGCGACTCTGCGCGCTTCTACCTGCTTTGGACGAAAGACAATCAAGACATCTTGTAGACACGCAGACAATACCACACCTTTGCATCCTGACGCTCCTGTCGCAGGCGGGCCAGACGGGCGGACAAAGTCTCCTAGCAACAGGCAGACGAGGAAGGACCATTTATTTACGAAGGACGTTCTACACTCCTGCGGCAACTCCACTCTTTGAGGGGGAGGAACAGGAGGTGCTTCCACGTCGGACATCGTTGCAACACATGGGCCAAAAGAACGCTCGAATTACGGAGCCAATTCCGGAAGCTGTTCTCTAGGATGCTTGGAAGGGCCTCCTCTGTGTGAGAAAGTTCTGTTTGCAAGGTTCACATGTTTGCGAGCGTTCCACTTGTTATTTTGAGTTTTGAAGGAACACCGGCAAAATGCAAAACAGAGCTGGCGAGGTTTATATACTGTTGCACGCAACGGCCAGCTGTGCACGCAGATGTGGCATCTGCTCGACGAAAAAACGGCATAACTGGGCCCCAGAAATGGCTCCCAAATCTGAGCTCTAATCTGGGGCCCCGAATTGCGTGAGCTTGTATGTCCAACGAAGAAAGCCAAAATCGGGAGCCCCGTTTCGGTGCCCGGACTAGAGCTGCTTTTTGGAACCCGTTTCAGCTGGAAAACTGCACGGAAAAACAAAATTCCTTCCGCATGCTGTTTGGATCAACGTCCAAGAAAGCCAACATGCTGTGAAATGTGAGATACTTTTGGAAAATTTGCCAAACTTGCCATCGGCTGCCGTTTCAAGACAAGTGCTTCTGTTCTTGTTCGTACAAGATCTTTCCCGCACAGGGGAGGCCCTTCGAGGCTTCCTACGATTCTGTAGGAAAAAAGAGCTCCTGCAAGTGGAGCTTCCCAGCGCAAAAACAGCCCACGTACAGCAAGCAATCGAAACAGTTGAAGCTACAAGCTGAGATTAACATCTACCAGTAGATGCCGCAAAATCCTCGCATCAGCGTGCCAGCATTTAGCCGCAGCAAACTTATCAAGAGCATTACCACAGGAGGGCGGCGAGCCTCATGTGCTGCAAAAAGCAAGGAACCCACAGGGAACCTACCGTCAATGCTGTTAAACCATGGGAACCCATTAAAAATGCTGCAAAAAACTAAGAAACCCACAGGGGACCCAGCTGACATGCTGCAAAAGCCAAAAGAGCCTATTGGAAAACCATGGGAACCCACTTCAAATGCTGCAAAAACCCGGGAACCAAACAGAGAACCCACCGTATCGACGGTGAAAAACCATGGGAGCCCACTTAAAAATGCTGCAAAAAACTAGGGAACCCACAGGGAACCCACCGTCCATGCTGCAAAAACCATGGGAATCTACAAGACAGCTAAGTGAAGAACATACACAGACCACCCGAAATGCTGCAAAAAACAAGGGAACCCATATGTTGCCCACCTGAAGTGTTGCAAAAAACAAGGGAACCCACAGAGAATCCACCGTCGATATTGTTAAAAACCATGGGAACCCACTTAAAAATGCTGCAAAAACTAGGGAACCCACAGGGAACCCACCGTCCATGCTGCAAAAACCATGGGAATCTACAAGAAAGCTAAATGAAGAACATACACAGACCCACCCGAAATGCTGCAAAAAACAAGGGAACCCATATGTAGCCCACCTGAAGTGCTGCAAAAAACAAGGGAACCCACAGGGAACCCACCCCATCTGCTGCAAAAACCAAGGGAACCCACTTACACACCCTTTGGGTAGTATAACACTATTAGAACGGTGGAAGGTCCCAGACATGCCGGAGTCAATCAAACTCAGTTGGCAGCTGAGTATTATACCACCGGCTTTGTCCTAAGGATGAAATCATTTGCCCGCCACCTCTGCGCTCGTTCAGGTTCCCTCGTCTGTATCCTCACACCCTGCAGCATACAATCTCGAATCAAACTGCGGCGGATCAGTAGAGTCTGCCTGTCCTAGCTTTCTGCAAGCGGACAATTTCGGATCCAGATTTCCCATGCTGCGCGTTGCTCTACGTAAAAGACTACGGCGCTCAGCTTCGACCTTGCAACAGGCTCAACATTTCAGAAGCGCGAATGAGCATGATATGACGGGCTCACATTCGTGCATTCGGAAAAACCTGCTAGATGTCAACAAAGAGTTTTGGCTGCCCACATGGACTACAGCAAGGCTCACTTACTCATCCTAAACCCTACACCGCAACGCAACCACGTTTTGTGGCCTTCAGAAAAGAAGGCTGGGATTACGTCAAAGCAAGGCTTCGTCACTGACTAGCCGGAAAGTTTACCAGCTGCTCAGGCAACAGTTTGGGCAATGCTCATACATTCACTGGCTCAGATGGCAGACCTCATTGCCAGATGGCAAACCCCACTCCGCAGAGTCATCGCTTTTAGTGCCGGGCTCAAAGCCCGTAAAACATTCGTGCCCTGCCTCAGACAAGGCTTGCACACTGCTGAACCGAACCGAAGACGAAGAAGTTACTAGCTGCAACACGCAACAGTTCGGGTCACAGCCAAGCTCTCTCACCCACTGCTTCGGCAGGGCTCGCACCGCTGACCACTCTCAGCGCCGGGCTCAAAGCCGTAAACATTCATTCCCTTGGAAAAGAAAGAGCGAAGCTTGGTCACTGCTCACCCGACACCGAAGAAGAATTTACGCGCTGCAGGCAGCCGTTCGTCGCAGCAAAGCTCACTCATTCACACTCACTGACTCACGTACTAAAAGCTGGCAGAGCTTAGTCACTGCTCAACAGATACTCGCTGCTGGGGCAACAGTTCAACACCAGAGAGGCGACAGCGAAGCTCACTGACCGCTGATCACTCTCAGTGCCGGGCTCAATGCGCGTTAAAACATTCGCGCCATCGTGTGAGAAACGACAAGGGTTAATTACTGCGATTCAGAAAGCTGCCGTGCTACTGTTTTGGCCTGGGCAAGTTCAAACATCTACATTCGACGGGGCAGCAGACAGAACCATGCCTTGCGAAGTCGTTTTTGCTCTGCTTTCAGGATCTTAGCGACTCTGCGCGCTTCTACCTGCTTTGGATGAAAGACAATCAAGACATCTTGTAGACACGCAGACAATACCACACCTTGCATCCTGACGCTCTTGTCGCAGGCGGGCCAGACGGGCGGACAAAGTCTCCTAGCAACAGGCAGACGAGGAAGGACCATTTATTTACGAAGGACGTTCTACACTCCTGCGGCAACTCCACTCTTGGAGGGAGAGGAACAGGAGGTGCTCCCACGTCGGACATCGTTGCAACCACATGGGCCAAAAGAACGCCTGAATTACGGAGCCAATTCCGGAAGCTGTTCTCTAGGATGCTTGGAAGGGCCTTCTCTGTGTGAGAAAGTTCTGTTTGCAAGGTTCACATGTTTGCGAGCGTTCCACTTGTTATTTTGAGTTTTGAAGGAACACCGGCAAAATGCAAAACAGAGCTGGCGAGGTTTATATACTGTTGCACGCAACGGCCACGCAGATGTGGCATCTGCTCGACGAAAAAACGGCATAACTGGGCCCCAGAAATGGCTCCCAAATCTGAGCTCTAATCTGGGGCCCCGAATTGCGTGAGCTTATATGTCCAATGAAGAAAGCCAAATCGGAAGCCCCGTTTCGGTGCCCGGACTAGAGCTGCTTTTTGGAACCCGTTTCAGCTGGAAAACTGTACGGAAAAACAAAATTCCTTCCGCATGCTGTTTGGATCAACGTCCAAGAAAGCCAACATGCTGTGAAATGTAAGATACTTTTGGAAAATTTGCCAAACTTGCCATTGGCCGTTTCAAGACAAGTGCTTCTGTTCTTGTTCGTACAAGATCTTTCCCGCACTGTTTATCGATCGAGCTCTCGCAGCGCTGCTGAAAGTGAAGCCTTTTTTGCGTCTACTTGACACACTGCTTGCTGTGTCCGTGGCACTGGCACAGTTCTGTGACCCAGTTCTACGCCTGCCTGAAGGACAGGTTTCCGACCTTTCCTGGTGTGAACTTGCCCGTTCTAAAGATTTGGTGGTGGCTCCTTGATGAACGGGCAGTTCTGCGTCCGGGATGGCAGCCTGGTGCAGATGTTCTTCCAAGCGAGATCCCACTGCCAAACCAGATCCACTGCCACAAACAGCCGACAGGGTGCTGGTTCTGCCAATGGCGCAACACTGGGGGAGGCAGCACGAGTACTGAGGTGGCACAAGGCACACTATTACTACATTACGGCGTGCTGTTGCCTGTGCAGCTGTTATTCTTTCTCACCCAAGCTCTGCAGGCTCTTGTGCAGCACTGAGGCAAACGTCGAACTTTGCCGGCTGCTGGAATCAGATGGACCCCCATGCCAAGAGCTGGAGCTTTTTAGAAGTGCCACGACTGCTGTCGTTTGGCTTAAGACACGTGAGACCAGTAGTGAGCTGTGCGTGCTGTCCGTGTTTTGTAAGCTTGCTTTGCTTGCAAGGGTGCGTTGGAACTTGTTTGCCTTGGAGCTGTTTGCCTCTAAGTTTTTAACGAACGCTCGTTGCCTTGCAACGCAACCAAAAGAAAGAGTCCAATACGTTGACTTGAGGCGTGTTGCTTGCTTGGTTGTGTTTTTTTTTTTGCTACTTCAACATCGGTAATGGACCAAGGTGAGCCTGGAATGATTCGAAGGAACAGCAGGTCAGACGCTGCGCCGCCTTACCAGAGGCCGAGAGCGAGCAGTGTGCCTCGGGGTGCTACCTTTAGTCCGGTATCGAACTTGTCAGCTCTGGAACGGGGTTTGCATCCTACCGGAAGCCCTGTGGTGGGAAGCCCAGCTGGCTCGCCGAACCCTCTTGGAGGTGTGTTGCCACCTCCGCCAGGTTTGCCGGAGTTTGGTGGAGTTTCGCCAGTGAGTGCACCACCGCAGCCCACCGTGGAGACGTTTCTTTTCCATACGGTGCAGCAGCAGCAGCACAGCTTACGTCTCTCGTCCAGGCTCTTGTGAGCAGGGATGTGCCTGCACCACCTACTGCGAGGGGCAAGAGTGGAGAGCTTAGTTCCATCTCCGATTCGTCGGGGAAGATGGAGGTTGATGAGGGAGGCGCCCCCATCAGGAATCCCAAAGCTGAAGCTTATGTTCCCAAGTTGCCTGCAATTGATGGTGGGAAGATGAGCAGAGGCCGTCGCTCAGAGATCGAAGGGTGGGCTGAATTCTTGGAGCAGTTTTTGCCTTGGATCGCCCTCTTTGATGATAGGATCCCGGAAGAGCTTCATCGGTCGATTGCCTCTGAAGTCACCATCAAGCAGTCGTCGCTTGAGAAGGGACAGAGCGTGCGTTCAACTAGGACCTTCTTGTACCTGAAGCAAGCGTTGCAAGGGTTTGCTCGTGGGCTTGACTTGGTTAAGCAAGTGGAGAAGGAGCAGCTTGGCTCCCCAGCTGGGTATGAGTGCATGAGGAGATTGCATCAGGAGTTGTCTGTTGCGAGCCGCATCGAGGCTTCGACGCTTCGGAATGAGGCCTTGCAGTACCGCGCGAGCACTCCTGCCAATCGTCCACTTGACATGTTTCGGAACATCCAGTTGGAGCTTGCCAAGTTTACCCGCTTGACCGCAGGGTTCCCAGATCTTGCGTTGAGTGAAGCAGATCGTTGCATGATTGTTTTGAGAAACCTTGACGTTGAAGTGAAAAAGTATGTTCTTTTGCATGCTAGGGTTGACTCCATGGATCAGCTTGAAACTGCTTTTGAAGTTTTATGATGCCAACCTTAAGATCCTGAATTTCCAAGAGAAGGAAGGAAAGGGAGCAGCAA
Organism: Symbiodinium sp. CCMP2592; assembly: GCA_905221615.1. Taxonomy (NCBI): domain Eukaryota; class Dinophyceae; order Suessiales; family Symbiodiniaceae; genus Symbiodinium; species Symbiodinium sp. CCMP2592. The sequence goes on along the minus strand of CAJNDT010001224.1, from coordinate 637,832 downwards.
AGGACCACGCGAATGCTTTGACCTTCGAAGACAAGGGAAAGGGCAAGAAGGGTGACAAAGGAAAGGAAGGAAAAGGAAAGGACAAAGGAAAGGACAACAAGAAAGGGAAGGAGAAAGGAAAGGAAGGAAAAGGGAAAGGTGGAAAGGACAAAGGCAAGGACAAAGGGAAGACTGCAGCCGCAAAGGACGGCAAGCAAGGTTCTGGAAGCGACAAGGACAAGGAGAAGGAGAAAGCAGAGCGCTTGAAGAACGTCAAGTGTTACAACTGTGACCAGTTCGGGCACTACTCGAATAAGTGTCCCAAGCCCAGGAGGGAAAGAGCATCAGCAGCTGCGTTGCTCGAGCCGCAGGTTGCGGCTGCCTCTTTGGAGCCTCAGATTTTCGCAGCCGCGGTTGATCTGAGTTGTCCGGTTGTTGAGCTTGATGAGGAGGATTGCTCGGATTTTTCCCAGGAGGATTGGGAGGAGTTTGTTGCATCTTATGAGTGTGCTTGGTTTGAGCCTGTTGTGCTTGAGGGCGGTGAGCCTGTTGCGCTTGAGGGTTCCATGTTGCACGTTGCGCTTGAAAATTTTCCTTGTGACAGCCCAAACAGAGCCACAGTTGAGCTTGCAGAGTCCTGCGGTGTCCCAAACAGAACCACAGTCGAGCTTGCAGAGTCCCACCAGGTCCCAGACAGAACCACAGTCGAGCTTGCAGAGTCCCCAGAGTTGAGCTTGGAAGCAGGTCGTTTTGTTGCAGATTTTCAAAATGGCGTTGAGCATGGCATGTTGCATGTGGTAGGTAGACCTGACCATGGCATGGTAGCGCGCGAGACAGCAGCAGCCAGCCAGCAGCATGACACCATGGACTGGTGGCTCGTCGACTCTGGCGCATCGGCCCACATCATCAACGAGGACACTTTGAGCCGGGTGCACGTTGTGAGCCATAGTGAGTCTGCCAGTGAGTGTGTTTCTGCAACGGGTGACAGCATTGGAGTTCGGAGGTCTGCGGTTGTCAGGGTTCCATTCGTTTTGGTTTCAGGCGAGACGGTGGTGACAGAACTCCAAGTGCTTGTTGCTCCTGTGAAGTTTAACCTGCTGTCCTTAGGGCGTTTGCTGGGCAAGAGCTGGGTTGTGGATTTCCTGCCAAGTTTTAAAGTTGAGGCCGCTGGGTACGTTCTTCGCACGAGATGGGTCTCCAATTGCGGATGGGTTTTCTCGAGTGCTGTTGAGCTTGACCGTTCCGTTGCAGTTGCCGCCCGAGCGAGCTTGAAGCGTAGTGACGGCTGTGCTCCTTCATCTGGGAAGCCTTCCAAGAAGGATGGGGAGGAGCAACCGGGCACCCGAGGAGTCTTCTTCCGACTCGGAGCAGGAGTGGCGCCTTTCGGGTCGCCGCCACCTGGCGGAGCAGCACGCGGCGACTGTTACGAGGACGCACGAGGATTTCGAGGGATCCACGGTCGCCTTTACGGCAACCTCGATGGTGGGTCTTACGCCGGGCCAGAACCTGCTGTTGGTGCCAGCCGCGGAAGTGAAGAAGAAGACGGCAGAGCAGGCAAAGGCAGCTGCGAAAGCAGCGGCGGAGAAGTTCGTGAAGGAGCGCCAGGAGAGCGCCCAGTGGGCCAAGGAGGCAGAGGAAGCAAAGAAGAAGAGAGCAGCCAAAGCCGCAGAGGCCAAGAAGAAGGCAGCCGAGGCGGAGAAGTTGATCAACGAGGCCACGGAGGCAAAGAAGAGAGCAGCCGAGGCAGTGGAGTTGGTCAGCGATTCCCCGGAGGGGAAGAAGAAAGCAGCCGAGGCGGAGAAGTTGATCAACGAGGCCACGGAGGCAAAGAAGAGAGCAGCCGAGGCAGTGGAGTTGGTCAGCGATTCCCCGGAGGGGAAGAAGAAAGCAGCCGAAGCAGAGAGGTTGGTCGACGAGGCCACGGAGGCAAAGAAGAAAGCAGCCGAGGCGGAGAAGTTGGCCAGCAAAGCCGCGGAGGCAAAGAAGAAGGCAGCCACAGAGGCCGCGGAGGCAGAGAAGAAGGCAGCCACAGAGGCCAAGAAGAGGGTCGCCGAGGCGGCCGAGGTCACAGAGGCCAAGAAGCCCAAGGGCAGTGTGGCCAGAGCAAAGGCGGAGCCGTCTTCGGGGTTGAAGGACGCACCGCAGCCAGTGGTGAAGAGGCAGCCCAAGCCGCCCATGGTGAAGGCAATGCCAGCCAAGGTCCGAAAGATCGTCTTGAAGAGCCGGGCCCAGCGCGGGATTCCCGGGCAGACCGACACTGCGCTGAGAATGCTTTCGCAGCGGGCCAAGGAGAAGAAGAAGAGGGGCTACCTCATGAAGGCCATCAACAACGCTATGAAGAAGAAGGCCGAGGAGCAGAAGGGCGCGCCGGTCAGACGAACCTGGGAGAAGCATATCAAGGACCACTATGCTCAGATCAGGGGGCTGGAGATCCCGTTCGTGGAGGTGACGATTTCCGAAATCGTCAAGGAGCCTCGTGGGCCGCCGCCGGTGCCACAGCCGAAGACCCCTCCTTCTACGCCAGCGCGAGCAGGAGGTCAAGGTGGAGGGCGCGCGTGCAGCAAAGGTGCCGGAGGTCATCAAGGTGGAGGGCATGGAGATCAATCCCCCACCACCGGCCACCGAGGAGGAGACTTCCCACGCCGCCGAGGGGAGAGCTGGGGTAAGCTAGAGCGAGAACATGTTCTTAGATCGCATGTGCCGTACAATGCGTCCTGCCCGCAATGCGTGCAAGGCCGTGGGCTTGAACCCGCCAGAAGCCAGGATCGGCCCCAGGACTCAGGGATGAGAGAGGTGCAAATAGATAAGTTTTTCTATAAGGGCCTCGCCTTCCTGGTGTTGGTTTTGGTTGGTGCTTTTGCCCTCGGTGTGGTTCCGTACCGTGAGGTGAGCGGATCCCGAGGCCCAGCAGCCAAAGAAGCCATGTTGAATGACATGTCGGCATGGAGTCGTAGCGTTGGCTTGGTTGGTGTTGCTCCCAGTGAGTTGACGGTAAGTGTGAAGTCGGACATTGAGGGTGTTGTGAAGAACCTTGCGCAGAGTTTTGCTGATGGCTTGACCGCCGGTGCCATCGAAGTTGTGGACGCCCCTGTTGGTCGGCATGCTGTTGTTGCAGAGCGTGCGGTGAGAACCATCAAGGAAGGTGCAAACACACTTTGTGCTGGGTTGGAACAGGTCGGCTTGGAGCCTTGCGGGAAGGGTGTCACGTATCTTTTGATGCACGTTGCCCAGGTCTACAACCGGTACCAGGTGCATCCTGGATCGGCGCTGTCCCCAGAACAGCGGTGCCTGAAGACCACCCGAGGACCGCATGCCGCCTATGTTTGGGGTGCTGCCGTGCTTGCCACTCCACCTCCCTCTTTGCGTGACAAGATCACCGGCCGTTACGGCCACCAGAAGTCGGAAGTGGAAGCCACATTGTGCAGTTTAGGCTGCGGGATGGCACCTTGAAGATTGCGAGAAGCGCAAGAATCCGGATGTTGGTTCCTCTCACTTTTGAGGTGTCGAGCTTGAAAGGTGTTTGTCGCATGTTGCCAGGAAGAAGGGATGATGCCCAGAAGAAGCTCCCCGAGAGCAGTGGTGACAATGTGCGCGACCTCCCGTTGCCGAACACCGCAACCCGAGGACCACCACCAGAGCGGATTGAAGAGAACGGAAGAACCCCAAGGTGCCGAGCTTGTCGACTGCGCGGTTTTCCAGCAGACAAGGCATGGCACACCCAAAGATGCCGTGACCGCTACGCAGAGTTTGTGCGAAACTCTTTCGACCCCAGCCGGGCGATCCTCGATCAAGCCCCAATTGAAGAAGAAGCGGCTGGGCTTGATGATTTGGGTGCTGGATTTGATGTTGATCTTGGGCTTGATGTGCCGGATGATCTTGATCCGTTCCCGAATTTTCCGGTGGACGAGGATTTGGCAGAGTATGAGCCCAGCCTGCCTGGAGTTGAGAATGAGATTGAGGTTGGAGAAGAACTCGAGCAGATCGAGGCCCCGAGCCCGGGCGAGCTTGATTTCATGCAAGTGGAGCCTGAACCTCTTGAGGCACTCCCTGAAGAAGAGCGGGAGGCTATATGGTGTCTAGTGTGATGTACCGAGAATCCATCTCCTTTGCTGGTGCGTCGGTTTGCTTTGCCGGGGCTACTCCTCAGGTTGTTGAGCTTGGGGGGGAGAAGCTGCTTGTTGAAGTGCCTGCTTCTGCAAAGGATGATGTGACTGGGCACCTGCTTGATATTGGCTTGACCTATGAGGGCATGTTGCGTGAACTTCGTGCTCTTGAGTCGCTTGCTGTCGGTGATGTTGTGTGGCATGTTGATCCGAAGCAGAAGGTGATCTCTACAAGGTGGGTCTCCAATGCCAAAGTCGAGCGTGTTGAGGGAAAGGAGAATCCGCTTGTCAGGTATCGGGTTGTTGCTCGTGACTTTGCGCAGGGAGCGACCGCGGCACAGCTTGGCATCTCTGCTGCCACAAGCTCTGCAGAAGCGCTGCGAACTTTTCTTTTCTACGCCGGTTCCAAGAGGAGGAACATCGTCGGGTTGGATGTGAGCACCGCGTTTCTCTTTGCGGACCTCGACGAAGAAGATGGCCACATTGTGGTCAGGCTGCCAGACGGAGTGAAAGGTAAGGACGGCCGCCGCGGCTACTTACGCCTAAAGAAGGCCCTCTATGGTCTAAGAGTTGCAGCTCAGACCTGGTCGCGTCACCTGGCAAAGCTGCTGAAGAAGCTCTGTGGCCTGGAGCCCTGCGAGACTGAAGCTTGTTTGTTTGCAGGCTCTGTGCTTGGAGGCCAGCGAGTGGTTGTTCTTTGCTACGTTGATGATCTTCTCATCACGGGAGACAGCGATGAAGCTATCTACCATGTGGTGGAGCAGCTGAAGACCGCTGTGAAGGTGAAGGTCACAGCCGATCTGGACCGCGACGGTCAGATCACCTTCCTTGGAAGACAGATTGCCCGAGAGCATTCTAGTGACTCCCTGTGTGTCACAATGTCCGATTCCTACTACGAGGAGATCTACAAGGGTTTCTTCGGGAACTCCAAGGTCACCGCGTGCGGCACGCCGCCTAACCTCAAGGAGTTGTACGACAAAGAAGATCCTTGCTTGGAGAAGCCCCTGTCTTCTGAAGCTGCTGCGAGGTTTCGCAGTTCCCTGGGAAGGCTGTCGTGGCTTGCGATGACAAGAGTGGATGTTGTTTACTACGTGAGCATGCTGGCCCGAGGCCAGGCAAATCCGCTTGAGAAGCACGAGAGAGCTATGAGGGCTATGTTGCGTTACTTGAAGTATATTCAGGGTTTTAAGCAGGTAGTGAACCCGGTTTCTGAGGAGAACCTGCGCCTTGATTGCTATGTGGACGCTTCCTGGGGTAGCGAGAAGAACGTGGACAGGAAGAGCATCAGCGGAGGGTGCGTGATGTTGGGAGGTTTCTGTTTGAAGGCCTGGAGCCGTCTGCAACAGGCTGTTGCCTTGAGTTCTGCTGAGAGCGAGCTCTATGGACTTGTGGAGGGTGCGAAGGAGGCTCTCTCTATCCGCCGCGCCATCTCGCATGTCTTTGGGTGGGAGGATCTGCCAAAGCCCCATCTTTTCTGTGACAGCGAGGCTGCCGTTGCTATCAGCAAGGCTGATGGGCTGAGAAAGGTGAGGCACATTGACCTTAGGGCGTGCTTTATCCAAGAAGCGTCTCGGTTCAAGGAAAAGTAGCGGTGGGCCCTTGCTTGAGCCTGGGCTGGTTTTTGTTCAGGGCACCCGGGGTTTCCCCCTCCTCTGGTTTCCTCTTCGCCCTGTTCGTTCGGCCTTTGCAAGGTGTAGGGGCGGGGTAGCGGCAGATAGCACCAACCGGTGCTGGTAGTGCCATTGTGCGTCGCCCCGGCTGTCCGGGCTCTCTCAGCTTCTGCCACGGAGCTGCTGCATCTGAAAGCCATTGCACTCGATCAGGTCATTGATCAGGCTCAGGGACACTCGGCTTACGCGGCCCGTCTCGCTAGCAACTTGTGGCGGCCCTTGAGTGCAGCCAACTTCTTCGTTTCAGCTTTGGAAATTTTGCCTCGGCCCAGCGGTCTTTTGCTGATTGCGTACGCCATCAGGAATTTTCCTACACTGACAGAGGAAGCAGAGAGGGAGCTCGGAGCTCCACTGATCTCGTGCCTGCAAACAGGCCACCTGAGGCTATGAGATCCTGCCGGTTGCCGCAACCCAATCTGATCCTGCAAGTTTGCTTGATTTGCGCTGGATTTTGCCTGCAATTTGCCGCTGATTTTCGCTTTTCGTGTATTTTGCAGTACCAGACAGGAGGCAGCATGCACAACTTTCCATTTGCAGCACAAAGTGCCGAGCAGCCTGCAGCTGCGACGTCCGACAGTGGCCCTTGGAACGATCAGCCAGCCCGATGTGAGGCCTCACCGCCTCCAGGCCTGACGCAAGACCGTCCTCGGAGTGTCTTTGTGCATAGCTCGTCCGGTGCCACCGACAGGCGCTTGGAGAGAGGTTCTGCTGCTCACAGCACGCGCGAAGCTGAAGCTCTGCCACAGAGCCCGCCTCATTCTCTGCACTCCCTGTGGACCCGAGCCCCCACCCTAAACCCTGGCATTCAAACCTGCAGGCCTGATGTACATGAACCGCCGCTGGGAACACACCAGCCGCCACAGCCTGAGTACAGCCAGCCTGTGCCACACATAGTGCCTCCGACCAGTGCTCCGACGAGGACTCTTGCTCTGGAGTCTTCTGCCTACTGCGCACCACCATGGTCTACATGCTTTGGGCTGACACAGCCCCAGTCATCATATTTCGGATTGCCTGGTTTAACCCGTGACCAACTTCCTGCACAGTTTGCTTGGCTACCCGGCAGGTACGCAGCGAATCATGGAGAGCACCCTGGAGCCTCGCCCACTGCTTGGGTGCAACTGCCTGAGCCTCCTGTGATCTCCGCTGCTTCGGACTCGTCGGATTTAGGCGGTTGTTACTTGAGTGGGTTGGCAGCCAAACCGAACACAGTGAGCCCTAGGTCGCAGCAACCACCTGCAGGATGTACTCCACGGACTGCCGCATTGTTAGCATACCCGCTTGTCTCGGCCCCCACCCCGGTCCCCAGCTCGACACTGCCACTCGACAGGACCACAACGGCGGAGCTTCCGCCACCTTGGCCGGCCAGAGCCCTGCCGAATACATCTGGAGCTGATGCCGCAGTCGTGTTAAGCACTGGCATGCTGAGACCTCCGCCGGGTCTCCCGGATCCGCTGCCACATGCTGGCAACTCTGCCGGAGCCTTTGACGAACCACTGGTGACACCCCAGGCTGCGACCGCACTGCCACAGGAAGCTGCATCCTTTTCCGATGCTCCCCGCCCGGCTGCTGCCGCGGGCCCATTGCACACCCTAAGCACCAACGCTGCAAGCGCTGATGCTCGAGGCCACCTGGCGAGCTTCTCGCCAACAGCTAGGCCCACCGCTACCGCCGACGGTCCCACACCGACAGGCCCCGGTCCCAAGTCCGGGGGTGGGAACCAACATCACTTCACAACACCTGCACATGAACCCACAGACGCGAGGGTTGGACTCAGGACCGAGAGTTCAGAAGCCCCCTCAGGTTTCACCACGGATGATGCCAAGGCGAAGTCAGGTCCATATGCCCCAATGCATCACCGCAAGAAAGCACTACATAAAGCACAGCGGCAAGCCTCCCAACATGGCTTTGCTCTGTATCGCGGTCAGGTGCTTTCTTCTTTACATTTGCAAGCACCTCGACCGCACGAGCCTTCCACTGCTTTGTCGTCTGCACAGTCGGCCCCTCGGGACCTTACTGGGCGAGCGCAAGCAATGAGCAGCCAACGTCGGCAACACCGGACCCGCCGATGCAGACTTGTGTCGTGGAACTCCAGCGGCCTCACCTCCCTTGTGTGGGCCGAGCTCAAGGCCTGGATGCAGGCACACCTAGCCTCTGTTGATGTACTGTGCGTTCAGGAAACTTACTGGAGGGACGACTTACACTGGCAAGATTCCCATTGGACGTACATACACCACGGCTGTGCACAGGGTGCCGGGCTCCTAGTATGCGTGTCCAAACGATTTGCGCCAGAGGCCTCCCTCAGACACACCCCTGTAATCCCGGGAAGGCTGCAGCATCTTCGCATTTTCCCGGCCGAGGGTCATCAGCCGCTCGACTTGATACATGTATACCAGTTTGCTTGGCATCACCGGAAAAAGGACAACACCCATGATTACTGGGCCGACTGTCTTCACAGACGCGCCGAATACCTTCACAAGCTGGGTGCCGTGCTTAAAAGCATACCACGACGAAATGTCCTTTGCCTGATCGGCGATTTTAACACGCAGCTGCCGACAAAGGCGGGCATTGTTGGAACGGGGATCCCTCCCACTCCGGGCCCCCAGCTGGATGTGCAGGACCTGCTTCATGTGCTGGAGACTTATGGTCTCATTGCATTGAATACCTTTGGCTCTGCCCCGGGTAGTACCTTCATCAATGACAGTAACAGCACTCAGTCGCAAATCGACTACATCCTCGCTCGAGCTGCCCACAGTGACCGCCTCAGCAGGCAGGCCCAACCACTTACTGTTTGGCCGGTGGGCACAGGCCGTCTTGGCATGAAGCACATTCCCGTTGCCGGCTCAATCACCCTGGCCTGGTGCCCCTGGCAACTGCTATCACGACCCCAACCCACTGTACGCCCGCATCAGGTCGTCGCTGCACTCCGAGCTGACCCCTCTATCGAGGCCACCTTTGTGGATAAGCTTCGTGCCCAACTGCCGGCAGCAGCCACTTTAAAGGACATCGACCGAGCATTGCAGGACACATGGCTTCAGCTCCGCCCGAACTCGCGGGCGGAGCCCTCGGCACCGGTTGGCGCAGCAACTGCACTCACCCAGACGGACACATCAACACTGGTGCCCCGGATCTGGGAGCTCCGCGCGGAGCGCCGGCTCCTCGCACAGGATCGCAGCTTACATGGACAGCTTGCGCACTGGCGGGTTTCAGTGCGAATTCAGGAGCTTGAAAGAGTTGCCGGAGCCGCCCGGCGGCGTCGCAAGCGCCAATTCCTCCTTGAACAAATGGAACAGGCCGAGGCTGCGGCTCAACGGGGACATCTCACTGCTGTTTACGCTGTTGTACGCCGCCTGGCACCCAAGAAGGCCGGTCTCAAACTACATGTTCGTACACCGGAGGGCCACATGCAGGGACCCCGGGCAGAGCGAGACACGCTTATAGCCCATTTTCGCGAGCTGTACCAGGCTCCTTCGGCCCAGCCTGGCCGCGCCTTGCCCTGCACGGAGCATCTGTGTACAGAAGGTGCCTGCACTGCTGCTTTGATGCGTCTCCCAGCCCAGAAAGCCGCGCATCCCAAGTCGGCTCCAGGAGTGCTTTGGAAGCTTGGTGCCTCGATACTGGGCCCGGCGCTCAGTCACATCCTGAACAACTCCTACGCCAATGTGCCCAGCAGCCTCCCTCTCGAACTTCGCCAGGTTGCCATGTGTTTGGTGCCGAAGCCGGGACGTCGAGCCCAACAGCCCTCGGATGCTAGACCGATCAGCCTTTTACATCCTGCCAACAAGGCGCACGCCTCAATGCTTAATGATCTCCTGGCCCCCTTTCTTGTGCCGTACCTGGCCACTGCACCCCAATTTGCATACTGTCACGGCCGATCCACCATGGAAGCACTCCATCGAGTTTTCTCACACTTCCATGCTGTTCGGGCTCAGGCCCCCACTCGCTCTCGGATGGTGCAGCGCCGACGTGACAACACCGCTCGCCACCCATGCACTGGCGGCCTCAGCTTCTCGTTGGATGTGGCTCAGGCCTTCGATTCAATACCCCGTTGGGTTGTCGTTGCCGCCCTACGAGCTGCGGGGACCCCGGAGGCCATTATCACACAGGTCGTAGCACTGCATGCACAGATTCTTCTCGAAGTTGACCACGGCGGCGAGGTGGCTACTTGTCACACGGCTCGGGGCGTGAGACAGGGCTGTCCGCTGTCGCCCTCTTTGTGGGCAGCCGCGACCACCTTCGTCTACCACCGCCTTCTTGAAGAGCTCGGCCCTGCTGCGGCTCAGGTTCTCACAGTCTTCGCTGATGACATCATAGGCCAATGGCAAATCACCTCACTGACAGCACTGCAGGACAGCTTGGACCAGATCCGCCGGCTGACTCGTGTGCTCCAGCATCACGGGTTCCAGGTCAGCCCCAAGAAGAGTGTGATATTGCTTCAGGTCATTGGACCCCATGCCGAGAGATGCCTGGGCAAACTCCGCTTCCGTGACCAAGGTGTGGCAAAGATCAGAGTGGCACCGGACCTCTCCTACCCGGTGGTTAGAAGGCACACCTACCTCGGAATGATCATTGGCTACGGGGCTTTTGAACGTCACTCGGTTGACTATCGCTGCAAACGAGCTGCCCAGGTCTTTGCACGTTTACGGCAGGTGCTCTGTGGCAGACACGGCCTCAGCCAGCATAACCGACTCCGCCTTTGGCGCGCAATTGTGTGGCCCTCCCTTAGGTACGGTTTAGCTGCTCTACCTCTAGACCCGAAGGAGCTGCAGAGAGTGCGGGGCTTTGCGGCACGGCACCTCCGCGCTATTACACACAACCTGGGCCACGAAACGCATAAGACCAATCAGGAGCTTTTTGACGAACTCGGCCTTCACCCGGTCAGCCTCTTGAGACGGGAGGCCCAAAACAATTTCACTCGGTTCCAGGCCCTCCCTGACTTGCTACGCCTTGAAAGGACACGTCAATGGCATGCTCTGCTTTTGGCATCCCTGGTGGAGCCATCGAAGCAAGAGGCCGAGGACACAGGTGCTCCTTCAGACCTAAACCCTCCTCCCAAGGATGCCTCGACCCGAGTCGGCATGCGCCGCCATCCACGTGAACAGCCTGAAGCCCAGCATGTAACCCTAGTCGAGATCGATGCTGTCGCCCGCCCCTTTGCTTGTCCGGATTGCCCTTGCACCTTCGCAACAGCAGGCATTTTGCACACGCATCGGGTCAAAAAGCACGGGGCGGACAAACGGAGCAGCACCAGACGCACGACACAGCAGCAAAATCAGGTCGAACACTCCCTAGGCGGGGTCCCAACTTGCCGCTATTGTCTTACTGAGTTCAATGGCTGGCGTAATTTTAACTCGCACATTCTCTTCAACAATTGTCCGAAACGACCTGTGGACTCCGCGAATGCTGTTCCCACGGTCAGCGAGCAAGTTGAAGATGCCCATCTGCTAGGACATTCGTGTCGGGATGGGAGTTCCGTAGTGCCTGCCCACCCAACCTTGGAAGTGCCGACCACACGTCAGGCTGCCTCCGACTTCCACGCCCGCCTGGTTGCTGAACCGGCCATTGCAGCTCTTGACCCTGCTCGCCAGAAAGATTGGAAGCACATTGCTGGACTCAAGCCACTGCATGCCCGCATGGAACACCATTGCCCTGAATGCAACCTTTGGGCAGCTGACTCCTCTAGGGTTAAAGTACACTTCAAAGCTAAACACAAGGACCTGCGCGAGAGGCTCGAAAGCACGGAGGTTCAGGCGAAAAGCATAGCTGTGGGCAACCCCTGCCGATACTGTGGCAGGAGCTACCGTTCCGCGCCCAGTCGGCATGCAGTAGGATGTCATGTGCTTTGGCAATCTATCTATGCCAGCCTAGAACCTGCCAACCCCGCACTACCCCTGCCCTCATCATCGGGCCTCTCAGGTTCTGTTGAATATGACAGCAGCCGCGATGGAACAGGAGGAACAGCAGGAGTGGGACCTCTACTCCAAGTTCATGGGGACACTGCCGGGAGCCAAACCGAGCAGGCCCTTGCAACCGGCTCAGGGGAGCGAACAGCCACCGGCGAAACAGCCGAAGACGCAAACGCAGACCCAGCAGCAGCCGAAGGGCAAAGGAAAGGGAAAACGGGGCGGCGGCAAAGGCAAAGACCACAACAAGAAGCAGCTCACCCAGGACGAGAGGCAAGAGCTGACGGACCTTCGTCAGCTGTGCGAGCAACTGATCAGGCTGGCCCTTCGACACGAAGACGGCCTCAAAGCGCTCCAGCTCGACACCTCCTTTGTGATTTGGTTGCGAGTGGGGCTACCGGGAGGCCTGCCAGAGAGTCTCCACCAGAGCGCCGAGGCATGGCGAGCCGACCGGGATCAGGGTCTGGCCCGCACCTCCTTGCGTCATCAACTGTGGCTCCATCTATGGAAGGAATTCCAGCGACGACTCACCCCGGAGCTCCTGACAGCCGAGATCCAGTCCATGATGACGAAGTTGGGCTATCTGAAGGACGGACGGTGGGCCTTCCTCCGCTGGGAGGCCAACGCGGAGACGGGTGGCCGACTTGTCCCGGACGCGGAGAAGCAACCGCTCAACATGCAGGAAGTTCGGGAGAACGTGGACCACATCGTACGCCTGAGCCAGGACGCGGATCTGATCACTCGATTCTGTCCCACCCGTCCACTGGCAGCAGAGCTTCGGGGACCGTCAATCACATTCCTGTGCTCAGTGGCAAACCGCTCGACGCCCTCGGACCAGCTGCACGCAGCCCTGCAAACACTTTGCGCCAATGCCAGCTGCCAGGTTTTGGGCATGGCGATCAAGCCGGAGCGCTTGGCGCGCAGCCCTCTGGCCAATGCCCTGGCTCGACAGCTCCCGACTGCTCAGCTGGAGCCTCAGCTACCCCTAACTCTCCCACCGTTCCTGTTGCGCAGCCTTCTGCATCTCATACCCTTCCTAACGCCCCTAAAGCCCTTGTCGACCCTAATGCCTCTAATGCCGTACGATCTGCCCATGCCCGACCCCCTCAGGTGAGTCGACCGAGCCTCCTGAAGGCCAAGCTTTTGAACAGGTCCAATGTGTGCTACTCCAATTGCACCATGTTATGCTTGCTTTGGCTGCAGTGCCAATGTCGGCAGGATCTCCTGCCACGTGCTTTACTTTCGTCCCTCGAGGCCCTGCTAAAGGCTGCCAAGCCTTTTTCACTGTGGGATCTTTGGCAGTTCAAGCAGCTACTACGTCATTGGAGGGATCCCGGACGGCAGCACGATGCCGCAGAGTTTATCAAATCATACCAGGCGGGGGCTGACACGAATGGTTTGAGCGGTGTCTGGCAAGCACGCACCACTGCAGGAGAAGTGCGATTTCTGGGAGACACATCTCCTCTGCCTCTGTCAGTGCCTCTGACCGACGGCGCCACTGTTCAGCAACTCGTGACAGCCTGGAGTGCCCAAGACCAGGTACACGCGCTGTGGCGACCTCCTGAGTGCCTAGTCTTGCAGCTTTCGCGATATGGCCCACGTGGCAAGCTTCACACGCACATTAGCCTCGATGATGGAGTGGTGCAGTTTCCTTGCTTTGTTGCTTCGACTAACCATGTATGCCACGTCGCTTATCAGCTGCAAGCAGCTGCAATCCATTTGGGAAGCACTCCCCACGAGGGTCACTACAGAGCTGCCTTGTTTGACGAAGGGAACAAACTCTGGTATGCTGATGATGGCAAACATGCCACTTTAGCCAATGCCAAAACCAAGAGTGAGATCCAATCCAACTGTTATGTGCTTTACTTGACTCGTGTTTGATCTCGAACCGCTCGGTAGTGGCTGCCAGCTGTGCCACGCCGAGCTCAGTGAACACTGTTCAGCCTTCAGCCGATTGTCCAAGTGTACTCTCTCTCTCTAGCCTTGCTCGTTGTGGCCAGCTCCTGGCGTTGGGTGCAAAAGCAGGTGTCTGTCCTGACTGCAGTTGTGGACACACACCTCTTGTCACAACCTCCAAGCAAGCGCTTTTGCAGTCTGCAGACGCAGTTGTAGTTTTGGTAGGCTCGTAGTTAGATCCGTAAATCGGATCTCGTGTAGTGCTCTTGCTCTTGATGCCAAGCGCGCATCTCGGGCTCGCTGGTGGACAGCTACTCGTCCCGCGGCTTAAAGTTAAAAAGCTTTATCCAAGACCAGCTCAAGCAAAAGCAGATCTTTATCTTCGGCGTGCGTGGTGAAGCCAACGTTGCAGATTTGTTCACCAAACCTCTGAGTTGGACTGTTACCTTGAAGCACATGTGGGGGCTTGGCTTGCGTGACGTTGCCATTGTTGCTTGTGTGCTTGATGGCTTTGTTACGTTGTGCGGTGCAATGCTTGTTGGGAAGAACCATGTTAGCTTGCGTGACCGCTTTGCTGCCATGCCGCATGCCTCTTGGTTGGTGATTGAGTTCTGTGCCCCCGTTGAGTCGTCGATGAGAGCGGCTAGTCAAGACCTGAACTGGGTGAATGTGCTTACTGTGAGTGAGCGTGATGATGGTGCCAGTGCACAGACCTTGCTTGAGCTTAAAGCCATCTTTGCTGCGCAGATCAAGAAGAAGGGTTTTGTCTTCTTGGGGGCTAGTACCCCGTGTACCGGAGGCTGCCCATATCAGAGGCTGCGTGCCCGTGATCCAGCCTATCGTCGTGGGCGGTTGGCTCAGCACTGGAGGCTTCACCGAAAGCTCTGGAGAAGCTTGGTCGAGCTTACTAGCTTTGTGCATGCTTGGGCCATTGAGTGGCCACGTGCTTGTGCTTACTGGTCTTGGCGACAGACTGAGCATTTTCTTTCTTCACGCCCCTACGTCTTGCACGACGTTCCAGTGGATGGTTGTGCGCTTGACATGCGAGGCCGCGATCATCTTCTTATCGCCAAGCGGTGGCGTGTTGTTACCACACACCCAGCAGTTGCTGAGAGCATCCGTGTCTATCGTTGCTCTGGGAAGCATGAGCACTCGAAGGACTTCGACCTCAAGAGTACACAGCGCCACCCGGTAGAGCTTGTAAAGTCCTTCTTTGAAGCGTTGCGCCCTTGACTTTTTACGAGAGTCTTGTCGTTGTCGAGGACATGTTGTTGCATGTTTGCTGCGCAGCTCATTTGCTCAAACTTTCCGGTGTTTTCTTTCTTTGCCAGGACGTTTAAGATGTCTCTGGTTCCTTTCGCTGCCGAGCGTGCCATGGTGTTTGGCCCGGTTGTGGAAGTGCAAGAGAAGCTGCTCGAAGTACCGAGTGTCGGGCTTCTCGTTGTTGTGCTTGCCCCACTGCTTGTGGGTGTTGCGCTTGGAGTGTGCTTGCAGAAGCTGCGTACCGAGAGCTCCCGCGTCAAGACTGTGCAGGACCTTCTTTCGTTTCTGCCAAGGTCGGGCCAGAAGATGGCTGTCTTTACTTCTGCTTACGGAGACTGTTTCCACGTGCGTAGGGACTGCCACGGCCTCAGGAACGCACTTCCGAATCGCATCGCTGCTAAAGTGGCTTGCGAGTACTGTTTAAGGGATCTCCACCTGGTACCTCCGACAGCTACTGCGTCGAGGGGGGGTGTAGAAAACCAGTGCTCTGCCCAGTAGTGTTTTCGGTGCGACACAGAGTTTTCCTCGGTACCTGTATAGTTTTGGGGGGTTCCCCAAACACGTTTCAAGGGCCGCTCTAAACTCCAGAAACGCTACGACCTGTCAGCCATGTTCCCTCATGCTTTCAAGCCAAGAAAGACAGGGTTTCCACACCGTTTGGGGTCGAACAGAGCAGTGTTTCCACATGCTTTTGGGCAGAGGAACAAAGAGTTTCCACACCGTTTGGGGCCGAACACAGCAGTGTTTCCGCATGCTTGTGGGAAAAAAAAAACACAGAGTTTCCACACCGTTTGGGGCCGAACACAACAGTGTTTCCACATGCTTTGGGGCCAAGAAACACAGAGTTTCCACGCCGCTTGGGGGCCGAACACAACAGTGTTTCCACATGCTTTGGGGCCAAGAAGCACAGAGTTTCCACACCGTGGTGCTGAACACAACAGTGTTTCCTCACTTCTTGGTGCCGAACATAACCAATTACCGAATTTACTACCCTGAAGCCAGGCCACATTTAAGCCTTCTGTGCTGTTGGGGTCAGTTCGGAGCAGGTTTGAGTCGGTTTGAGGGGATGGTCTGATAAGTGGCGAGCAGCAATAATATGACTTGTTTGGTTGATGGTGCGTTTGGTTGAGGCTCTTTGGGTTTATAAAATCCGAGCGCCTTGTTTTGTCATTTATGGTTACACACAAATAAGGGTCACTTCCTGTGTGCCCCGTGACCTATAAAATCTGGCTCCTGTTTTCCCGTGACCTATAAAATCCGTGGTCCGTTTTTTTTTTTTTGTGTGTGTGTGTGTGTTTTCTACATCAGAGGTGTTATTGTATCGTTGAAACAGAGGCTCGTCAGGTTAAGGTTTTCGGTTTAGGATTATGCAGGGGTTTAGGGGAAGAAAAGTCCTAGTCAGGTTACAGGATGTTACAGGTACTTGTCCCAGACAACCCCCGCCCCAGCCTCCGCCTCCCCTCCCCCCCGCCCACCTCTCGTTCAGGTGTGTGACTTGTCAAGAACCTTTGCGGACACTCTGCGGATACTTTGCGGAAACTCTGCGGACAACGTTGAAAAACTCTGCGGAACCTGTGCGGACACTCTGTGGGAACTCTGCGGACAACGTTGTGGAGCTCTGCGGAATCTATGCGGACACTCGGTGGAAACTCTGCGGACAACGCTGTGGAGCTCTGAGAACAATATGCGGAAACATGTGCGGAAGCAAGGCCCGAAGGGCTTACGAGTTTAGAGTTCCCACGTTTCACACACGTTCCACGACCATGTTTCCACAAGAGTTTCCGCAACCACCGGCCGAGTTTCCACAAATGTTTCCGCAGGTTTCCGCAACAGTTTCCGCAAACACCGGCCGAGTTTCCACAAATGTTTCCGCAAACACCGGCCGAGTTTCCACAAATGTTTCCGCAGGTTTCCACAACAGTTTCCGCAACCACCGGCCGAGTTTCCACAAATGTTTCCGCAGGTTTGCACAACAGTTTCTGCAACCACCGGCCGAGTTTCCACAAATGTTTCCGCAGGTTTCCACAACAGTTTCCGCAACCACCGGCCGAGTTTCCACAAATGTTTCCGCAGGTTTGCACAACAGTTTCTGCAACCAGCGGCCGAGTTTCCACAAATGTTTCCGCAGGTTTCCACACCAGTTTCCGCAACGATCGGCCGAGTTTCCACACAAGTTTCCAGGTTTCCACACAAGTTTCCGCAAGTTTCCGCGGACGCCAACCAAGTTTCCACAACAGTCGCCAGGCGGGGTTTCCACAACATCGTTCGCTTGGCAGAAAAAAATGCTCAAATTTTCGTAATCTACTTTTTGTAAAAAAAATGCATGCGGCTTTGGGTTTGGGAGTTTGGGGCTAAAGCTTAAGCCTAGGGCCTGGGCTTGGGCTAGGAGTGTAAGTCGGTGTAGGCGTTTAGACTAGAGTTTAAAGTTTAAAGTCTAAGGGACAGGCGTGACAGGCGTTTACCCTGTTGCTCTTCGACATCTCTCGAGCTGGAATGCGGGAATTCTACAAAAATGAAGCTTCAAGCAGGCCCCGAACTGTGGGCACAAAGCCAGCCCCAAGGTGTGGAAACACAGGCCAGGTACTATGGAAAAACGACACCAGAAATTGTGGAAACACAGGCCTTGTGCATCGAAAAAGCAAGCCCAAATTTGTGGAAACGCATGCCCGGCGGTATCGAAAAACGACACCAGAAACTGTGGAAACACGGGCCTTGACCACTGAAAAAGCAAGCCCAAATTTGTGGAAACGCATGCCAGGCACTATGCATAAACAGGACCAGGAACTGTGGAAACACAGGCCCCGAACTGTGGAAACACGAGGCCGGGAACTGTGGAAACATAGGTCCCGAACTGTGGCAAATCGTGGTCTTGCAGGCCAAAATATGGAGTTTAGAAAACGTGTTTGGGGAACCCTCCAATGTATAGTTTGTATAGTTTTGCTAGTTTCAGGTGGTCAGTGCCTGTAGAACGTAGTTTGAGCTTGCGTGACGGTTTTGCGGTAGCCTCAACCTGTTTTCCCTTGTTTTGTAGTGCTTGGGAGCTTTTAAGAGGTGCCACGACTACTGTCGTTTGGCTCAAGACACGTGAGACCAGCAGTGAGCTGTGCGTGCTAAAAGTGTGAACTGTCCGAGTGTTTTGTGAGCTTGCTTTGCTTGCAAGGGTGCTTGGAACTTGTTTGCCTTAAACCTGGAGAGCTGTTCGCCTTCTAGGTTTTTAACGGTCTGCATCATGCTTGGAGGTCCAGAACCACGTCTGCAATACCTTTCAGCCCCAACAAACCTCCAAATTGGCTGAACAAACAGCCATATCTTGGAATGTTGGGCCACGAGCAAGTTGGTGGACGCCACTCGCCTCGCCCACTCGAGCGGAAACCTTCGTGTCCAGCGGATACTGTGCCAGGAGAACTCAACCTCGAGAGCGGTTCCCATCCCTGAAATTGAGCTCCGGGAAGAAGTGCACAAGAAGGCCGTGCTGGCTCTTCTTGTCCTCCGCCGGAAACGCGGAGCGCCTATTCAGGCCCCTGCGGAGAGAGCTTTGGTGTGATCATGTCAGAATGGGTCATTCGCATTCCGTACGCGGCCTTGTTGCGACACAGGGGCTGCCCTGCTTTCGCTTGTCAAGGTGCTGAGGCTGACATTGCGGCAGCGATCGCACCGGCTGAGCATAATGGGCCTAAAGGATTTTTCCTATATGGCCAATCTGGTGGCGAAGAGCACCTTCCAGGCTGAAGGCTTAGAGACGATCAATGGGGTGGCGTTCAACCTGGAGCTGGTTAGCTTCCGCCCTTAATTTTGACTGATGATCTACCTTCTGATCAGCAGCGCGATGTCCGCAGGCTGTACACTGGCAGCTGGCGCCGAACGACGCGGGAGACACAGCTTGCCTTGATCCCCGCGGCCAGTGGCAACGGGACTCCGATTCCTGAAGATCCCCGTGTCTGCGGCCAAGGGCCGCATCTGGCACTCGGACAATTTAAGGCAGCTCCTGCTAGTGGTTCTGACCCACCTACACGGGAGCCAGCGCCTCGTGTTAGTCAATCCCGCCAATCGACTGCTGTTCAATTCCCGTCTTTTGTGGGTCTGAGCAATGCAGGACTCACGGACCAGCATGAGCAGCGTAAGCGATGTGCAGCAGGGGAAGCTGCTTTTGGAATGGGCCAGGGAGCTGGAACCCGAGCTGCCGCTGCCCGCGGAGATTACCTCGGCCCGGCAAGCGGAAGCTCTGTACAAATTCCTGCTGAACTAGGCCCTTTCATCGACCTGTTCTCAGCTACTGCGTGCGCCGGCTCTACAGGTGCTGTTAACCTGTGCATCGTTGACAGGGTTGGCGACTTCACCAAGTGCGGCAAAGCAGCGCATCAACGGCTTACAGCCGCGCTTACCCGGGAACGGAGCCGCTGCTAGTCGTATCACAGGCGCGGGCCTGTTAGCCGTGACACGCATGCACGCGCGGCTACATGGCTTGATGCAGTGGCAAGCCACCTACGATACCGTGGGCTCGGAGCATGGAGAACGACCAAGCTAAGGTAGACGACTTCCACCAACGCTGGCACCTCCAACCTTTCCCGCCTTTCCTCTTGGTTGTGGTCTTAGACAAAACACGCCGCCACCACAGGCCCAGCTACACTTGCGTGGACCCGAGAAAACTGAGAAAACATTAACGGGACCACTTGGCAGATCCTTCGAGGGTCCACCTGCTTTTACCCCGTCTTTGATACCACTGAATCCTACGTTGTGACCTTGGACGTGGACCCTGAGGGAAGTTGCTTTTCATTGTATGGACTGCGCGATTGGCAGGGACAAAAAGTGGATCAGCATGACACTTTGTGGCCGGTGGGTTCGCTTCCCGGTGCTATTACCCGGCCGATATTGCCGCAGATCAGACTACGCAGCTGCAGTAACTACTGTGGTGCGGGGTATGACCGAGAACTGGCCGTCCTCAGCGATAAGTGCGGGAGCGGGCGTTCAGCAGGACCCTGCATTCGTAGATGAACTCGAAAGCAGAGATTGCCCCTGCAATCTGCAACTTGGATGCGCTGCTCAAAACTCTGGACGCGCACGATACCTCTTAATTAAGGAATTCCTTCAGTCATTTTTTAGGGACAATTTAAGATGTTCTTGATTTAGAGATATTGAAGACTCTGGGTGCCCACCCTCACGGCCTTCCCAGTAACGTCGCCGCTCAGATGACTCTGACACGCGGCCAAAAAGCGGACTCCGCCGCCTAGACACACTACGGCGGCTTATGTCGAACACCTGCGCAGCCGCAGCACGTGTCATCAACCCCAAGGATGACCTAAGGGGGACTAAGAGGCAAGGTTCAACGATCTGCAAGCAGCGCTAGCGGTTTGGCTGCTTTGCGGAGATCGACACTGGGAAAGGCTGCGTCTTGAGGACTGGGTGGCTGCAGCGCGTTTGTGCCGGACAGTTGGGTGAATGCACTTTGTCACTCTCAATGAGGAACATTTAGAAAATCCGGGGCACTTCCTGACGAATGTGACTATGCGGAGAAGTCAGAGGCCTTGTAGACTTCGACATTCTGAATGTAATCCGCCTGGCACGCCGCCATTGCCTGCGTCCACTAGCCATGGCCATTCGGCTTTGCGGCGTCTATCCGGAGATTGCAGCCTTTGCTCTTATGACAGACCGCTGACCTGTGGCCGACACACACAGAAACGGTCGTGGGCGCCTGGAGCCTTCTGACCGGGGTGCGGTTCGAAAGAGATGCAGTAGGGCCGAGATGCGGCCTGGCAGGCGATTCACTGGATGGCAGGCAGGCGTACTATGTTGGGCCGCCAAGCTGCAAAGGTACTCAGGCGGAGCAAGAACTTAGGGCAACCCCAAAGGCCCCCGGGGGTTCCGAAAAACCCAGGCAGGACCTAGAGGAATCGGTTCGTGGCCGGCTCGCGTGGAGAAGGCTTAGTCTAAGATCCCTAACCTAAGAGACAGACTCTCGATTTCCAACCAGAAATCCCAAGCCGAGGGCGCTCTCACTCACACACTGTAGGTGCTCAAGCGACCTCCGGCAAGAAGCACCTCAGTCTCTCTTTGCCGCACGGGTGCCCAATCTTCTGGAGAGAGAAGGCCAGCCAGGCTGCCAGAGCAGTTCCAGAAGCAAACGAGCAGTCGAAAGTGCGAGGTCCATGCGGGAGGGGATGACACCTTTAACTTTTCAGCTTGAGAGGCAGCCGTTTCAAGCTCGATTCTATAAATAAGTGAGGATCAACTCCGACGTGCGGGCTTAGTTGCCATGCGCGAAACATCCAGATAGCCGCCGCAAAGCCGAATGGCCAGGGTCAGGGGGCATTTCCCGTTGCAACAGGATTGCGAAGTTACTGTCGCTCCCAATGTCATTGACGGCGGAATCTTCACATCAACGTTGACCAGTTTGGTTGTGACATTTGTAGTTCGCTGCAGGGCAATGTGCCAGCGATGTTCCGGAGGAGGAGGCGTCGCGACTCTGTGTCAAACCCACTCATTGCGATCAGTGCAGCGCTGGCGGAGTTGTGTAAGCTGCTTCATCACCTTCCAGACGACTTGTTACTCGTGGTGAGCTTTGCAACTCAGGCTGGTGGTGGCTGCTCGTGGACGAAATGATGGTCTGCACACGCAGACCACGCCCTCCTTCCGGCATAGGTGCAGAGGAGAGGCAGGCAAAGGCAAAGAAGCCGACCGTGGCCCAGCTAGCCGCCCAGCAAGCCAAGATGAGCTTCGAAGCAACTGGCTTCGGCTTGGGGCCTTCCTCCTCCCGTGCGTGCTCAGTCTTGGCTGCCGAGCAGCTCAGCGCGAAATCAATGCTCTCATAGAATGCAAGCACATTGTAGAAGGCATGCCGCGACGTAGAGGCACGCAAGGAGGGCAGCTGACAAAGAGGAGCTGGCGAACGAAGCGATGGCGTCGGCGAACTCTCCGGCGCGCTGGATCGGGCTCTCTTGCCTCCGCCGTATTGCCAGAGCCTCGCAACGATCAGCTACATGCGGTTTCTGGAGAGACATGGTGGTTTCTTATTGAGCATTGGCTCGGTTTTCGGGAGCCTAGGACACCTTAAGCTTTTCACTTGTGCACCAGGTCGCACTCGACAAAGGCAATTCTTGGATGGCTACTGACACTTCAGGCCGAGCAGACTTTCACTCCGTTAGCGGAGCAGCGCTCAGCTGTTGTCGTGTTCTGGACTTCTATTTTTCCCAGTACGTCTGTGGCGCTATGGGATTTTCGATGCATGGAACTGCAGGGCCCAAGTTCTACTCCATCACTTGGTGGCACAAGAGTCCAATCACGATGCTGCCGACGGTAGCCGTCCACGGTATCGGCTTGGCAACCCTTGGGGACAGGACAGCTGGCGAGCGGCGGTTCAGACTTTCATGGAGCAGGGTGGAATTGGCCCGGGCATGCAGCTTCCTTTCATTTCCGAGGAGCTCATGCCGCATCTTCATGAGCCAGACAAAGACACGCTTCAGTACGGCTTTTACCGCCTCAAGGACTTGTATGCTGAGGGCCAGTACCAACTGCTTTACCTTCTGCGGGAATCCCATTTCCCGACCAGCGGCAGCGACATGCAGCGCCTGCTGGATCAATGGCCCCCTTCGACTACGGAGCGTGCCCATTAAGAAACTGGACCCAATCGGCCAGTCCCTTGTCCATGACTATCGACATACGTCGAAGGGTCTTTTTCCCTGGCCCTCGCCACTGGTTGTCGTGGATTTTGCGTGCACGATTGTGACACAACAGGAACTCGGGGCTGACCGTTGTTCGACGGAACAAGAACGGCGGCCGGAGCCTTGACTTGGGCTCCACCGATGGTCTTGGACAGCTCTGGGCGACGGCCCACTGTTGTTGTGGATCGGTCGCTGAGGCCCCGTAGCTTGTGCTGAACGGCCAACACCGGCAAAGCCTGTGCGCCGCGGCTAGCTTCTGCCCTCCTTTAATTAGCCGCCATGTTTCACCGCTGTTTTTGTTTGTTTGTTGGTTTGTCTGTTTGTAGGGACCGAGTGCTACAGCTGTAGTCGACGAGGCCCGCTCACGCCAAAAAAAAGTTAGCGGAGCAGCGCTGGGTTCCAATTGCTTTAGCTTTCACAAAGGAGCTGGAAACCATCGCCGGGAGGATTTCGGGACCGCCAAAGCACCTCCGGAAAAGCCAGCTCCGAAGCCTCCCAGCGTGCCGGCGCCCACGTTGGACAGCGCAGAGACCCAGCTCAGCCGCAAGCAACAAAGAGCAGCCCAGTGGGCAGCCAGAAAAGCCGCACAGGCGGCGCCGAAAAATGAAAGAGGCCCGCGGGTCCACGCACCTTGCACCACGAGCCAGCCTCAGCCAAGCAAGCTCCCCGTCACGCCTCCCATTGCCCTGAAGGTAGTGGGTGTCGGTCTTCCCCGGCCGGGGGCTCCTGCCAGGCTGCGGCTGTGCCTTTTGTTCCATCTTTTGCAAAAGCTCCTGATGCTGAGGATGCTTCCGCCCGTGCTGTAGAGTCAGGCGATGAATTCTCTCTTGTTGGTCAGGATGCTTCGGAGGATGCTGGCTTTAGCTTTGGCTCCTGGGTAGCGGCCTTGCCTCGTTTGATTGGGCAGGGGAAAACTCAGTTTGCCAGGTCCTCCTCGCCACTTTGCCTTTGCGAAGACGTTCTCCGCGGGCGGACAGAGTTGTCTTTGATTTATAGTCGCCCATAGAGGCGACGCGAAACGTAGGAATTTCAAATTTTTTACAACTTATTTAAAACCTGTGCGCTCTTGATTTCATGTCACACTTTTACTTTGGCGTGGAATCAGTTGTTCGAGTGCAAAAGCCTTTGGCCTAAGTTCAGTGTGTCCGTAGGTCACGTGTCAGCACATGCACATAGCTGGGAAACACATTGCAGTGACCGTTGACTGAACATCCAAACTCTCAGGTCCGCATTGCAGGCTTTGGAAGAGTCCCTTGCTCGTGCCTGGGTGAACCAGACCGGCCATCACCAACGTCTCTCGTGGCTGGAGGGGATTATTCAGAGCTTGAGGTCTGCCTGTCGGGTGTTTCTTGAGCCTGGCGTACAGTCTGCCGCAGATCTGCCATAATTTCGACCTTTGCTGACTTTTCAATTGGGATATGGCGGGTCAGCCTAACTCAGACGCTTTGCTTGGGCCATCCGAATTTCATGCGGCCTTGGTCGCTGCCGATAGGCCGCTTGTTCTGGATGCTCAGTCTCTTCTCATCAAGGACTTCTCTTGGCACATAAAGGTGGGCGAGGCGTCTCGAAAGACTCCTCTTCTCCCTTGGGAGACGGGTCCCCTTTCTTGGATCTTTGGCAGGCCACTCAAGAGGCCGCGTCTGGAGCTACCTCGGGACCTGTCTCCCGATTCAGGATCTGCTGTTGATGCGGGGGTGCCTCTGGTTCATCCACAGCCGGTGCCCAACTTTGCAAGGGAGCGTCTTAGGATTGCAGCTCTCCTGGCTACAGACGACAGTTCTCGCTGGGAGGCTCTGAGGAAGTTCAGGACGCTGGTTTTGCTTGACCCGGCGCTGTCTCAGGTGGGGCAGTCACTTGCGGCTGAGGCTTTGATTCTGCGAGACGGTGATCAGATGAGGCGAACCTTCTTGGATGTCTTTCATGGCAAAAGTACAGCTACCTTAGTGAAGAGAGCCTCGTCGCTTTGGAGGTTTGCCAACTTTTGTTTTGACAATGGTCTGGGAAATCCGCTCGGGGCTGGCGAGAAGGTTTTGTACCGATACATGTCGCACCTAGAGGAACATGGCAAGCCGACATCCGCCTCGGCTTTCCTTCAGGCCTGGAACTTCGCTGTCCACACTTTGAAGCTCTGTAGCCCGGACGCTCTGGGGGCCTTGTCCGCTAGAGTGAAGGGTGCTGCGCAGCGCATGTACTCCTTGAAGAGGAAGCTTGTTCAGGCAGTACCTTTGACAGTGAAGCAGGTGAAAGGCCTGGAGTACGTGGTCCTGAAGTCCCCGTACCCCCATTGGCGAATCATTGCGGGTCACCTCTTGGTGTGCATAGGGTCTAGCTGCCGATTCGCCGATTCCTTGCAGCTGACCAGCCTCAAGGTCAGCACTGCTCAGGGTGTTACCCTGGTCGAGGCAGAGAGCTCGAAGTGGAAGACGGCTTCGAGGAAGGATCAGCTCCTTCCTTTGGCCTCCTTGGGAAAGTTCTTCGCTGAGGAGTCGTGGGGAGAAGTTTGGGCTAAGGAGCGCGAGGCTGCTGGTCTTGGCCTCAACCCGGCGCTCCCGGCTTTCTCCGAGGTGACTGGTGAGTGGCTTAACCGTCCTATGTCTACGGGGGAGGCCACTTGTTACCTTAGGGAGTTCATGACCGCGGCTTCCCAGATGACTGCTGGGTTAGGGTGTCATTCCCTGAAGTGCACGGTCTTGTCTTGGGCTGCAAAATCCACGGATGTCCCTCTCGCTGATCGACGTTTGCTGGGGCATCACATAGATCCGGGAGTGGTGTCGCCGCTTACTTATGCGAGAGACGAGCAGACCCGACTCATGAAGGTAGTTCATCTTATCGTGGAAAAGATCAGGAAAGGATCCTTCAAGCCGGATGCCTCGAAGGTCTGGCGCCTCGCGAAGCTGATTGAGTCTGGTGGCACGGAGCTGCTTACTGAACAGATTGTGCAAGGCGATCCCTCTATGGAGGAGTCCGATGACGAGGAAGGCGACTTCGGCGACGGGGACATGGCCGCTGGAGGAGCTTGCGCCTCGATGGAGCGATTGAGTGCAGCTGAGCTGGACGTTGCTAAAGATAGTCGGATGCATGTCTACTCGAGGGTGGTGCACATCCTGAAAGGATCCAAGTTCCTATGTGGGAGGAACCTTTCTCCAAACTATGAGGCCATCGATCCGGATGTTCCCCTCCGAGACTTGCCGGTATGCGCTCAGTGCTCGCAGAAGTACCAGCAGTGATTTTGGGATCGAGGGGTGAGTTCTGTGTCAGAGTACGAAATTTTGTCGGGTGTTCCTGGGCCTGACCTGGCGGAGCCCCAATTGGGCGTTGACCGCTGGGCGTTGAGGGCGCAAGAGCAGGAGCGAACTCGCCAGACAATTTGAGCCTCACCTGTGCCAGACCTGGCGGAGTCCCCCTACTGGGGGCGTTGGCCGTTGGGCGTCGAGGGCGTAAAGGGTGGAGGCGAGTCGCTACGACTCCTCGGATGATTTGAGCCTCACCTTATCCTGACCTAACGGAGACCCCACGTCGGGGCGTTGTCCGTTGGGCGTCGAGGGCGTAAGGTCGTGGGGCGCTCCTCACTTTGGGCATCCGTGCCTCACCACAGTAACAGTGTGACCTGTTCGCGCGAAAGGAATTTTGACAAGGCGCGAGTAGGGGCAGGCTGTCCTACGGGCGTTGTGCCGAGCTCTTGGTGGTTCTGATTCTCTGAGCTGCATCCAAAGTTGCCTTGCTGACGACAGTCCTGACTTGTTGGCTAGAGCGAGGAAGAGAGCAGTTCAGGCCGTCCTTGAGGGACGGGACAGTAGCAGCCATGAATTCGACAATTGACAGCGAAGCCACGTTCGCTGCCCGGGCCACCGAGCTCGGCATGGAGCGCGATCTCTTGGACTTGTTTGTAAAGAACAACGTGAAGACGATGGGCGCGCTAGCCTTTGTGAGCCCCTATCAAATCGGTCAAGCAGATGAGAAACCGCTTCTTGAAGCCCTCAAAGCCCTGATAGGGCGCGACTTGACCGCGAAGGAGCTGATCCCAGTCAGGCGATTGTGGTTCGAAGCCTCGACCACAGTGATGGGAGAGCTGAAGCAGAAAGTAGAGAGAAATGACTCTGCGGAACCAGTTCGTTTAGCCATCGCTGAAAGAACAACACGTCTGGATGAGCAGAAAAAGCGCCTTGTGGGCGTGTGCATCAACAGTGAGTCTGAGCCCTCTCACCGCCTTGTGGATGTTGTCTTCCAGCAGGGCGCGGATCAGCAGCTGACGTGGTTGCCTTGGGAGAAATTGACAAGTCGGGCTCATGAGTTGACGCATTCTCGCTCCGACAACGCCATCCTGTTTGACGCTCAGGGCAACATGAGGCTGACTAAGAAGATGCAGGAGAGCCAGTGTACTCTGACAGGTGAGCTCCAAGCTCGACAAGCGCTTCAGAGGCGCGCGTTGGCGTATGACCTCGCCCGCTTGTGTGACTACGCTGTCATGGAAACTTACCATGAGGAGTTGTTCCAGCTCCTCACTCGGCCTCCACCTCCCAATGCCCTCTACGTCTCAATGGGCCAAATCCGAGAAGCTGATAAGCACTTATTCATCAGGATCGCAGAGCAAACCCGGGGCTCTCTCACTGCTCGCCCGGATGGTGCTAAGCCCATGCAACAGCAGCTCGAGCTTCTCAAGAACCATCCTCAGGTGCAGTTCTTCTTGATGCCACCGCAGAAGCCTCTCCGCTACTCTCCTTATGATGGCAAAGGGGAGGGCAAGAAGGGAGCTGGAGGCAAGGGAAAAGGGAAAGCACCGACCGGTGCTCCCGCAGGAGGGGCTGCGCAAGTGGACATCCCATCTGGATGCAGTGCCAAACACAACGGCAAGCCAATATGCTTTGCGTACAACAGGGCGGGCTGTAAGTTTGCCAAGGATGGCAAGCGGTGCAGACGAGGCTTCCATATATGTTGGAAGTGTTTCAAGGAGCACAGCTATAGCGCTTGCCCGCTCGGCGGGGCCTGACTCGGTGGTGACACTTCTGAGGCTGCGGTGCATGACGCTGCTCCTCGGCTTCAGGCGACGGCCCTTCTCGACCTTTTCGAGTCGCTGCCTAATGAGGTTGCGCCTCGCCCTGGATCGACGTCTTCAACGAAGGTGTTTCAAGCTGGGGCCTACATTTTCGGTGTGCTGGCCGGTCTACGCCGGTCTTGCGCCTTGCATGCTGAGAGTATCAAACCCTTTTGCCGTTTTGTAGTGGAAAACACTCCTGAGGAGTTTGTTTTCAGTAACATTGCTGTCTTTGCGAACTTACGGACTGAGATGCACCTAGATCCTAATAATCTGGAGGGGACTTTGAACTTTGCCATTGCCCTGTCTTCCTTCGAAAGCGGACAGATTCGACTTGAAGGCGGGCCGCAGGGTTCTGAGGCCCTCTTGGATGTCAAGACAGGCGTCTTCTTTGATGCCCGGACTCGACGCCACGGGACATGTGACTGGACAGGTCAGCGAGTTGTTCTTGTGGCATTCAGCCTCAGGGGCTCCGATCGCCTTTCTGCAAAGGACACCCAGACCCTAGCCTCCCTAGGGTTTAGGCCCCCTTACCCGGGTGTAAATAATCTGCATTTGGCAAGCCAGCTTTCAACGTCAGATGCGCCGGCGCATGTCGCTGCAGCTTCGCCCGACTTTCCTCCTGTGCCTCCGAATGCTCCTGCCTTTGTTGAGGTGTTCGCTGGCTGTGCTCGCTTGTCAGCTACGTTCGCCCGGGTCGGGTTCAAGGTCATGCCCTTTGATGGCCCTCGGAACCCGCATCAGCCTGAGCATCCTGTGTGCACGCTTGACCTGACATTGCCGATCTGCCAACAGATCTTCTTGAGCCGCCTCGAGAATTCCAGTGTCTTCTTGATTCACTTTGGGTTGCCTTGTGGCACAGGATCGCGTGCCCGTGAGGCGCCACTTCCCCAACATCTGCGAGCCCGTGGTGCTCCTCAGCCTCGCCCGCTACGAGACCATGTGCACGTCTTGGGCCTCCCTTCCTTGAGTCCTCAGGAGTCTGCTAGAGTGGAGGCCGCCAACCGACTGGCCGAGTTCGTGGTGCAAGTGCTTGTGCGAGCACATGATCGAGGCTGGCGCATTGTCATTGAGAACCCCATTCGCTCTTGGATGTGGAGTGTTCTAGCCCACTTTGTGCGCGCGCTTGACAAGCCTCGTTTTCGGTCATGGTACTCCGAGCTGTTCACTTTTGATTTTGATCAATGCTGCTGGGGCGGTCGCCGTCGCAAAACTTCCAGGTTCTTGACCAATGTGCCCGAGCTTCGCTCCTTGGTGGCTTCTTGTCAAAATGATCACCCTCACGAGCCGTACCGCATCTTCAGAGGTGCGGCCTCTTCTTGGAAATTCGACACAGCTTCCGAGGCCGAGTATCCTTTGCCTTTGTGCGAACAGTACGTTCGCCTCCTGTGCCCGCTGGTCAATGCCCAGCCGCCAACCCTGCCTAGGCCTTTGGTTCGTCAGGTTCATCGGAAGCCTCCTCTCGTGCCTGAGTACAAATCCTTCACAAATGTCCGCCCTGAAAGTGGTGAGTTTCGCGAGCTCGCTTCAGATCGGGGTGTTGGCGGGAGCGGCTCAACTCAGGGCCCCACGTTTGGAGTTTTTCACTCTAAGGGTGAGTTCCTTGAGAAGGCGCTGGAAGTTGAGCACCCCTTTGATTCCGCCTTTGCCATTGACGATCAGACCAAAAGGAACGTCTTCGAGTTGCTCACCATGGGTCTCCTGGGCCCTGCTCGCAGGCGGATGGACACTCAGAAAAAGCTTTCAGCGCTGAAGCGTGAGCTTGCCGTCGAGGAGAAGCGTTATCACGCCTCCCTTCCGGAGCACGCCCAAAAGGTGCTCAAGGGGAAGAACATCTTGTTGTGGAAGAGGCTCCTTGAGGAGACCGGTTTCCCAGACATCACGGTCGCTGAGCTCATGGAGGGCGTCCCATTGGTCGGTAGGCCTAGTAAGTCTTCCTTGTATGGGTGGAAGGAGCAGCCGGCGACCACAACGTTGGATGATCTTCTTGTTTCCTCCGTGTGGAGGAACCCTGCGCTGGCGGCGAAGGGCAGAGTTGGGGACGACCCCGTCCTAGCCGAGAAAATCTGGCAGGCTACACTTTCGGAGGTTGAGAGGGGCTTCATCTCGGGGCCCTACGATTCGGAAGAGGACGTTAAGAAGGCCCTTGGAGTTTCTCACATCTGCTGCAGCCGGCGCTTTGGGGTGAAGCAAGGTGCAGGCGATGCTTTGAAGTATCGCCCCATCGACGATTTCAAGGAGAGTGCCATAAATTCTGCCTACCACGCGGTGGATCGCTTGCAGCTGCATGACGTCGACTACTTTGTTTCCTTGATAAGGTTTCTGGCGAACTCCGTGGACGACTCGGGTGCAGTCAATGTCGAGCTGTCCGACGGGACAGTGCTGAGTGGGGCTGTGCACAGTGACTTTCGATCGGGGCGGCGCTGGCTTGGAAGGTGTCTCGATCTGGAAAAAGCGTATAAGCAGGTTCCCATATTGGCCGCCCACTTGCCCCTAGCCGTCATAATGGTATGGGACCCGAACACCAGCCGCAACAGATATTTTACCACTTGGAGCATGCCGTTCGGCGCATGCGCGGCCGTGTTTGGATTCAATCGCATATCCAGGTCGCTCTTACATCTGGCATCGCACCTTTGCGCTGTCATAGGAGGCGTGTATTTTGATGATTATCCTATGATTGAGCCTGCTGAGTCTTCTAGGATGTGCAGCCTCTCGGTGGAAACCCTGCTTGACTCCTTGGGATGGTCTTATGCCGTCGGTGACGACAAGGGTCAGCCTTTTGAGGAAACCTTCAACCTCCTTGGCATGCGGCTGGGCGTTTCTAGAATCATGGATGACATCCTCGAGCTCGAGAACAAGCCCAGCCGGGTCCAGAAGCTCGTTGAGGCAGCCAGGAGAATGGCTGCGAGTGGGGTTGTGAGCAAGAGTGACTCTGCATCTCTTCATGGCCAACTGAACTTCATGGTGGGCTTCGCTTCCGGCCGTTCCTTGAAATTTGCTGCGCGAGCCTTGTCAAACCTTTATCACTTTCCACGGGATCAGCCTGACGAGGAGGTGAAGTCCTTGGGCCGCTACCTTGAGTCTGCGCTTTTGAGCTTGGAGCCCAAGGTCATCAGACTGAGGTCAGGCGGGAGGCCGGTGTCTGTCTTCAGCGACGCCTCTTACGAAGATGGTGTGGCGGCATGGGGCATTGTCCTGGCAGACCCTGTCTCTGGTGAGAGGCTGGTAGCTGGCGGGATTGTAGATGATCGCCTTGTGCAGTTTTGGCTTGATGAAGGAGTTGAACAGGTCATTTCACAGGCCGAGGCCTTTGCTTTGGTTCTGGCAAGGAGAGCTTTCAAGGACCACTTGCAGTGCCGCAGATGCGTGTTTTATGTCGACAATGATGCGGCGCGCTATGTATGCATTAAGGCAAGCAGTCCGAGCCGTACCCTCCTCTCCTTGGCATGCTCCTTTTACGCCAGTGAGTCGCATGACGGAGTCATTTCATGGCTGGAGCGTGTTCCTTCTGCGAGCAATATCGCTGATCTCCCTAGCAGGGGAGAATGCGCTGAGGCGGCAAAGCTGATAGGAGGCAAGATTGTCGACTGCAGTCAGATTGCATCGGACCTGACTTCGGAAATTTTGTCCGTGGATGATCTTCCGTGGAGCCTTCTTGCTACGTCCTACAAGGACAAAGCACCTCCGATCTTCTTGTGACTGCATTCGGACGTCTGCTGGGGAATGACGGGTCCGTTGAAGGAAACAGGTTCGCCTGTGTTATCCTTGGATCGTCGGTGGTGCACATGTTTCTCCCCTTGATCTGATCGCAGTCCGAAGGTGCCAAAATAGCGAAGGTGTCCGAGTGATTGCAAGTGAAGCTCCAATATTTGAAGATTGCTTTTTATAACATATTGATTGATTGGGCTACGCCCGAATATATGATTGTTTTAACCACGTTTCGTAAATCACTAAGACGACGTTCTCCGCGGGCGGACAGAGTTGTCTTTGATTTATAGTCGCCCATAGAGGCGACGCGAAACGTAGGAATTTCAAATTTTTTACAACTTATTTAAAACCTGTGCGCTCTTGATTTCATGTCACACTTTTACTTTGGCGTGGAATCAGTTGTTCGAGTGCAAAAGCCTTTGGCCTAAGTTCAGTGTGTCCGTAGGTCACGTGTCAGCACAGGCACATAGCTGGGAAACACATTGCAGTGACCGTTGACTGAACAATTTTTCTCCCGCCCACCCGCCCGGGAATGACGGGTCCGTTGAAGGAAACAGGTTCGCCTGTGTTATCCTTGGATCGTCGGTGGTGCACATGTTTCTCCCCTTGATCTGATCGCAGTCCGAAGGTGCCAAAATAGCGAAGGTGTCCGAGTGATTGCAAGTGAAGCTCCAATATTTGAAGATTGCTTTTTATAACATATTGATTGATTGGGCTACGCCCGAATATATGATTGTTTTAACCACGTTTCGTAAATCACTAAGACGGGAAGGTTCTCTCACTTCCTCCGCCGCTCTTTTCCCGCTGCCTCTTAAGTACGAGGGCCTTCTACCAGCGGTCCTGCAAGAACGCTGCGGCTTCTCGCCGCCTGGTTGTCGCCCGATGCACCCACCTGGTTGCGATGACTTTGAATTACATCCACGCCGGCTACCGCCATGTTTCGTTGCGTTCTCTGCAGAGGCCCCTCTCCTCTCTCCAAAGTCAGGTCTATGAGAGGCTGAGTGGGCTTGTTCGAGCGTGTGCCCGCCAGGCTGACTTTGTTCCTGCCTGTGCCGGGCGTCGCGGTCTTCATCTGGCCGTTCCGAAGTGTTGGCTTATGTAAAGGAGAATGGTCTGGAGGCCGGCCCCTACGCTTCTCCTTCCGTCCCGCCTGAGGGGACGAGCTTCCTTCCGCATGCTCCTTCTGAAAGTGAGGCCCTGCAGCCTTACAGGAGCATCCGAGCCGACCAGGTTGTTTTGCACGGCCGTGGGCTCTGGCCGCTCGAGGAGCATCTCGAGGCTGACCTTTTTCTTCCCTTTGTTGAGCCTGAGGCGATACGATGGTGCGGTCCCTCCGCTCCTGCGCCTTCTTTTGCCAGCGAGGGAAAAGGCGAGCTACTACGGTTGTGTAAAATTTGGGACGCGGCAGGGCTGTTGGGACTCACTCCTGCGCCGCTTCCGCCCCGGTTCCTTACTCGTGTGTTTGGGGCCTATAAAGGCCCTTCGCAGCAGAGGCAGATAGGCGACAGGCGCGGGATCAACTCCCTTGAGCGCCGCCTAAAGGGGCCTTCTTCGACAATGCCGACGGGTCCACTCCTGTGTCGACTGCACGTGCCTTCGCGCTCCTGCCTCTGCGGGTCTATTACAGACCGACGGGACTTCTACACCCAGGCCAAGGTTTCCCTGGAAAGGTCATTGACGAATGCGTGTGGGCCGGCTGTGCCACTTGCTGCCTTGCTTGACACCACTGCTGCGCAGGAGCTTCTTTCACGTGGCCGTCATGATGTCGTTGATCCTGACCTGTATGCCGGGGTTCTGGATTTCCCGCGCCCCCGGAGACCGGAAGACCGTCCTCTTGCTTGACTCCTCCGTGGCCAGGGGAGCGATATCTAAAGGACGGTCGTCCTCTCGGTTGCTGCGCCCTGTGCTTCTCCGCATGTGCGCTACTCTAGTAGGAGGTGGGGTCTATTTGGGCTTAGCCCGCGCCCCTACTGGGCTCAATGTTGCGGATGATCCGAGCCGGAGCGTCGATCTGCGCCCACCGCAGGGCACGTGCATTGCCCAAGAGCTCGAACCGGACGAGCTCCATATAGCCCTGGGACTATGTGCTCTTTCCAAAGCCACGGCTGGCTGGGTTCGGCTTTCCCTAGTCCTCTCCTTTCGGGTTGGTAAGTCTGAGCTTCTAGGCCTTTTAGCTGCCTTAAGCGAGCCCTTAAGAGCCCAATTCCCCCCTTGCGTGCCCGCCGTGCCGGCTGCCTCCAGCGGTCTCGCATCGGCCCTTGACTTCGACCAGACCCTTGGGTATTCGGGAGAGGGGCCTCTCGCCCCAGCAGGACGCCGCCCGACAGCGGGCGAGGCTGGACCAAACTCTGCCTGAAGGCCGACCCGTCCTACAGCAGACTTCGAAGAACAGGGCTGCCCTGTTAGCAGCGTTTGTCAACTGGCTGTGCGAGGCAGGTTTCGAAGAGAGGGCTGTACACGAGTGGCCTGCAGAGGAGCTCTCGAAGGCGCTCGCGAAGTTCGGTCGGGAACTTTTCGAGGCTGGTTATCCCTACTGGCACCTCTCTGAGACGATAAACGCTCTGGCAGCAAAGCGGCCAGCCATCAGGAGACAACTTCAAGGTGCCTGGGATGTTGCCTTCGCTTGGATGTCTTTGGAGCCTCACACCCACCACGTCGCGATGCCTGCCATTGTCCTCCTCGCGGTTCTCTCTGTGTCCCTTCTTTGGGGATGGAGAACTGAAGCCGGAGTGTTTGGCCTGGCTTGGGGCGCTCTCTTGAGATTCGTTCTGCTCAGCATCGCTGAACCAAAGACTCGCGTCTGCAGCCGAGTAGCAGGCTCTGGCCGTATTCGGCTCAGACGCTCAGGAGGCGTCTGGACACGATTCTAGAGGCTCTGCTCATTCCGACGGCCAGGAATGAGGAGAGACCTCTAGATCGTTCCTTCAGACCCGGTGGCGCCACCTATTTGCTTCAAGCGACAGAGGATGCCGAGCTCGTCCGTCGCCGGGGCCGTTGGGTGAGCCACAAAGTCATGGACTTTTTTTTGACTTTGCAGCGCTGCTCGGAGTCCGAACGTAGCGAGTCGCAGGACATGCGTATTGCACGGCGTTCAGGAGGAACGCTCACTTTGTGATCCTTAGCAGAAAGAGAGCAGAGCCGTGCGCCGTTCCGTAGAACCAAGCACGCACTCCAACAACGGTGTCCCCCGCCCGAAGCCGAAGACCCGAGAAGGGACGAACACAGGCTGAATGGAGGCACTACATGTCAAATAGGAAATGGCACAATAACACTCCATCTGAACTTCATGTAGTGCCCGTCATACAGCCCCAAGCAAAAACTGAACTGAAGCCGATGGCAGGGATTGTTGAGGCTGAGAACTCTGGGAGCCGGTCGGTGTGGCCGTAGTGGACACTGTCATCGCTGGCTCTGCTTTCGGTGTGGCCCGCTCCGCTGCCTTGAAAGCTTTCTGCTGTCCCTCCTCCTTGGCCGAAGAGTCTTCTAAAATGCCACGCTTTGGCTGTGCACTGGTATCCATGGGGGCTGCTGGCTCCAGCAACTGGGTGGGAGAAGGAAACATGTCCGCAAAGTACTTGGTTTCCTCCCGACTGGGAGGAGCCAGTTCCTGACCCTCGCGGAGGTTCTCGTCCATCGAGCAGTAAGGCCAGATGTACCTGCATAAGAACAGGGCATCTGTGCCGACCCTTCCGAGAGGGCCGACGCAAGCAGTACGGACATTGTGCACTCAAATAGCTGGGTCGCACCAGGGCTCGAACACGTGATTCAAGCGCCTTCCATAGAGCCACATGTGTTTTCTTATAATGCGAGCAAACATAGTCTGAGTGCACCAGCCATTGCCTGCAAATACAGCAATGATGTCGAAGCTCCTGCAATATTCCATCCGCTTTGCGCAAGGGTTGAATACCATTTTGACGAAGCTTAGCCAAAAATGCAGAGTTCCTGACAAAGGGCAAGACCGAGGCAGAGGAAGTCAAGGTGGCCGCTACAGGCTCGAGCCTTGCTGTCACTGCTGAGCAACGCGAATGCAGCAAATGTGTGTATAAATTCTGCCAGTTCTTGAAATGACGGAGACAAAACGAACATGTAGGCATACCATCGACAGCATACATGCGGACATTTTCAAGCGTAATTTGACTCTGATTCCAGTCCACTGGCAAGTCATCTGAATGCATCTTCGTCTGATGTGCCCGCAAATCCCGCATAGTGGCATAGGTACGTTCACAGAATTCACACGAATACGGAAGATCCAAGGAATCATGTACCGAAGAGGCTGACATCAAGTTTGTTCTGTCCACCGCTTGCCTGATCTGTGCTGAAAGGGCACCATACCAGTCTGTGTATAGTGGTGTACACACAATGTCCGATACATCCAGATGCTGGGACAGGGGGACATGATATTCATAGGCTCGAACGGCAATACGATGAAGATGCTCGCCGAGTGCTGGGACCCCCAGTCGCTGTAGTAGGTGGTCATTGGTTTCGTGAGTGAGATGTCGGGGAGCTCGTGCAATAGCACGCATATGCCGCATGCACATGCCGTGCAGCCGTTCATAGCCTGATTGACTCCAGTCAACACCAACAAGCCCGTAACAAGCAGAGGACAAAACGACAGCTCGCCACAATTGTACGCGATGCGGCAAGGACAACACATGATGGCCCAAAAGAATCTTGCGAAGACGCTCATAGCTGGCCTGGGAGACACCGAACCTGCGCTTCCAACTGAGGTCCTCAAACCGTCCATACGATAGGACAATACCCAGGTAGTCAATTTGCTGCACGAGTGGTATGTATTCATTGCCTACACCCACCGGAATACGGAGCCAGTTCTCACCTCTGTAAGAGGATACCCACAGACGACGAAGACTCTGCGACATAGAGCCACGCATAGACAGGATAGACAATGTCCGGTGATACACCCGATTTCTGAATAATGTGTTGAAATTCTTCCTATATAAGTCCCGTGAAGAGACTCTACAACAGAGGACTAAGCACACATCCTTGGCGGACGCCTCTCTCAGCAGAAATCTCCACTCGAGAGCCACGGTGCTCCAGCACATAGGTTGTACCTGTAATCCATTCCATAATGCGTCCTTTGAGATTGCTTGGCGCATTGGTGCGATTCAGGGCCTGTTCAAGCAATGCCCACGGTGCCGTGTCAAAAGCCTGAGAAAGGTCAACAGAAATTTGCAGGCATGCACAAAACTCTCCTGGCTTAACCTGTCCCTGACGACGATGATGCAGGTTGTGAGTGTAAGAAGCAAGAAAGATCTCGACCTCGACGACAATGTGCAGCCACCTGAACTATAGCTGTGTAAGTCGAGCGAAAGGCCAAGTAAGCATGTTGAGGGATGCGCCGGAGGTATGCCATCGCATAAGGTTTAAGGTCATCCGCCAGAACCTTCACATAGCACTTGGCAACAGGATCCTGAAGACCAATGGGTCGCAGTGAAGATATAGCGCCCACCTTCTTTCCCGGTTTGGGAATCAGAGCAACATGAGTAAGATTCCAAGAGCCTGGCATCTCTCCCCGAAACTCTTGACCAAGCAGACTGTTCACTTTCGTGCCCAGCAGGTTCGCAACAGCTCTAAATGCAGGTGCAATCGGATGGGTTTTGGGGAGTGCCTTGTACGATGGGATGGAGGATGCGCAAACAAGGAGTTTATCAGTCTCCGGGGCATAGGTATCCTCCTTCAAAGACATAAGAGGCATGATATCAGGCTGGCTGAGCAACGTGGGACACGTCCAGTTCGAAGGAAGGCTCCAGACCTTGGTAAAATGTATGCGAAGCTTCTCCAGTTCTCGAACATGAGAAATAATACTATTGTCATCATCTCGGATCTGCACCGTCTGGTAACGCTGCCTGGGAGCGAGACAACGAACAATGCGATACAGCTCATACGGGTTGTGTGCATTGTCAGCTTCCTCTGCTTGCTGGATCTGATCAAGGTATCGAGATCGCTTGAGTTGGCGCCCGTACGACTGTGTAAGTTTCCTCATAGACCTGAATTTGGAGAGATGATACCATTGTGCAAAACACGTAGGCAGATCAAATGCATGGCGCTGCTTGTATGTCTGTGCCGACCGAAAGTGCTGCCACATGGTGCGAATAGAACCTGACACGAGCGGGTGTTGCCAGGGTCGAGACACCTGCGTGTTTGTAGGCGGAAAATGCCGACTGCACACCTGAAGCAGGCCCGAGCAAATACCATCATAGGAGCCTTCCAGGAGTGTGCTTACCGTCGCAATCGCATCACTGGCAAAGGAAGCATATTCCGGGGTCTGAGTGCTGTAAGCTGCAAGCATCGACTTCCTGTCATACGGCGCAGATATTGGCTTCTTGGGCCACCAGGTATAAGGCAAAGAAAATTCTGCCAGGAGTGGGTGATGCTTGGTTTCTCTCCAGGCCATCAAGGCCTGATCATAAACAGGCCTTGCCTGTTTTGCACGGGCCGTGGCATCATGTTGTCGAACCAAAATATAGTCAATCTGAGTACGACTGTTACAGTGCTGGAACGTGTAACAAGGCCGACAATGAAAAGTGTTGACCGCCTGCAAGGAGTGTCTCTCAAGAATACGCAGTAGTGCGTTGTTGGCCACTGTGTGCTCAGACTGCTGGGGATAGGGTGTAGTCAGTGAACTTCCCGTGCGAGGCGGGGAAAAGGGTAGTGCAATGTTGAAATCACCACCAACAGCCAGAAAGTTGCGACCCGGCATAGATTGAATGACAGTGTCGAGACGCTGAAACAGTCTTCTGCGCTTGTCTTGAGTAGTCTTGCTGGGATCTGTTGTCGAGGGATGCTGATACACATGGACGATGTCCAGATTGCGATGAGGAAGATCAACCCGCACATGTGTCAGCCGCCCCTGCAGAACATTGTGCACACGAACATGATCCTGGGTGACACCTGGAATTCGAACAAGGGTGAGCAGGCCAGCGTAGCGGTCCTGTGAGGATTCAGAAACACCGTTGTGAAAAGCCAGCCAGTCCCCATGACGATATTCAGAAGTAAATCGCCAATGCGATTCCTGTATCAAAATAACGTGAGGTCTGGAAGAGGCCGGAAGCATGTCTGTCCACAACAGAAATTCCTGTAACACACCGGAACTCAAGCCACTGCTGTTCCAGCTAATAAAATTGATGGAGCGAGAATGATGATTCGTCTGTGTACATCGAAAAGCACCTTTTCTCGGCTGGAAAGTAAGAGATTGAGAGGGTGATGAAGAGGAGGGGCCATGTGTGTTGAGCGATTTCGCTGTGCACCATCGACCCTTATAAAACGTGCCCCCAAATGCCTGTGCCCGCTGCTGGGCCCTGTGAAATGCTCTCTTCCCATGCCGTGTGGTAAGGCTTCCGCCGCTTGTCACAGTCGCACTTGGCTCCTGTGATCCTGCCCCTGTGGCGTCAGAGGCAACCCTCGCTCCTACGACCCCATTGATAACAAAATAGAAAAGAAGAAAACGAAATCAGACCAGCCGAAGTGAAGAATGATGGAAGTGCCTGGTGCTGGCTAGTGGGTCGTTCCGGGACTTGGGACCCGGAGGCTCATCCGAAAAAGGCGTGATCGTCCCAATGTGGTGAAAGAATGTGGGAAAAGAAGAACCAAAATATTGCAGATTGTTTATGCACCGTAATTTCAGCCAGTAAAAGGGAAGACATGTAGTTTGCATCCACTGCCACAAATGTTCGGTCCAAGAATCGGGCAGTATAACTGATGGAATAACTGTTGCAATATTGCAAAGTAGCCTGATCAGCAGAAGGCACCATGCCTGCATCCACTTCTGTATATCATGAATGCAAAAGTACAGCCTGACCATCAACAGCCAGAGGACACAAAGAGTACTGCTCTCCATCCAGATCATAGGGTTGGCGTCCGAAGAATGTGAGGCAATGACCATAGCCCACGAGACTGACCTGAGAGGGCACTGAAAAGTGTAGCATCTTCGGTGAAAGTACTGTATGCCAGCCATAACATGCAAGCCTGACTGTGAACAAGAAGTAGCTTTTTCATGTACGCGGAGGAGGCATGAGCACATTCGGTGGACTCTGCAGCAGAGACCTCCACGATGTTAGCTGCATTTGCAGCGGAATCAGCGACCTGTTGCTGTACCAAGAGGGCTTGCTGCCGAATCTGGGATCGTCTTTTGGTAGTGTACTGTTGCATAGCAAGAAGCTGCTGCTGTCGCTGAAGCATGATGTCATCCTGCACAGGCGGCACCGTGGAGGTAGAAGAAGAGACATCAGCTTTTGTACGAGAAGTGCCACCAGAAGTACCAGGGGTCCCTTCAGTCACAACTGTTGACGCCGGCAGCATAGGTGTTACTTCAGGATCCGACCGACTGCTGCGTGCAAAAGATTCTCGGATGGAACCTTTCTTGCTTCCCAAAGGCCGAGTCTGCGAAGCCATGGGCTTTGGGGTCCTTGAAGATGTAGCCCGCCGCGGACGCGCTTGGTGTTTGGAGCTGGCAGCAGGAGTCTTCTCAGGTTTAGCCACAGGTTCAGCCGCAGCCGCATCCCGGGTCTCGGTCGCCTTCCTTTCGCGGGCCTCTTTCATCTTGTTGTACACCTTGGTGGCTGCCTTCTGGGCCCGTTTCATAGACCTGATCTCCTTGGCCGACATCTTCTTTCGAAGAAAGCTGTGGGGAGTCTTTTTGGTAGCGCGATGGCTCTCTGTGACCCGTCCCTCCTTCAGAACCAAAGGTGTGGAACTGGAGGCACTGTGTGGCGCAGCCCGTGTGGAGCTAGAGGCGGGCGTACTCGGGCCGGGTTCAAAGTCGGGCGCTTCTGGTCGTCGTAGTCGAGGAAGGGGCTTGCGCAACCTGGCACATTGTCCCTGGAGAATTCTTCTTCTCCGCTGTAGAGGAGCTCGGGAGGGCAATGTCGGTGGTGTAGCAGGTCGTCTCCGCTTCCTGGGTAAGGTCGGCCTTTGATCCCAGGCCCTTTTCGGCTCGGGATGCTCAGGGGAGTACATGTTGAATTGGCCAAATATTCATGTTGGCGCAGCCAGGGATACACATGATGGAGTGTAGTCGGCCAAACACATGGGTACTGCTGTCCAGATATCAACTGCATGACTGACGTGAATGCAATATCTTGCACATGCTCCCAGGACTGCAAAAACCAAGCTGCAGACAGAGCACGGATGCAAGTTGTTAAGCTCCACGCAACCAACAGAGTGCAAGAAATCAGGAGGATGCATCGAACCAGCTGAGGCACCCACCAGACAAGGATGCTGTGTAAGATGTACGAGTTGGACTGTACCACCTTCGCGGGAACCAAACGAATCATAGAATTTAAGATCTGCCATCGGACCACCAGCATTGCAAGAGCGTGCGACCAGAACCAGACGAATAGCACATCAGAATCTGGCCCCCAGTGGTTCAGGTCCTGGTGAATACCTGCAAGCAGTGGCCTAACCAGTCCACCAGCAAAGAATACATACCATCCAAGAGCGCTCAGGCAGTGACACCATATCAGATCGTCCACAACCTGGGCATCAATGCTTTCTACCAGAGGATATATATACCGCCATATATAATAGAAGCGTCGCTGACAAACTGTGGTACAGAACGTGTGTCGTGGTGTCTTCGCACAACTCAAAGCAAAAAGTGCATCCTTTCTCTCCATCGCTGATCGATGTAAGCTGAGTACGTACGAGAGCATATATGATAGAGTTGGCACGCAATATACATCAAAGGCCATAGACCATGACGTACATAGTTCCAGTCAACCTGAGCAGAAAGGAAGTGCCAGTGAGCATACCCACTCATCAAGGAGTCCCTTGCATGTACAGCATCATATAAGAAAGTCCACACCATCTTTTCG
Source organism: Symbiodinium sp. CCMP2592 (assembly GCA_905221615.1). Taxonomy (NCBI): domain Eukaryota; class Dinophyceae; order Suessiales; family Symbiodiniaceae; genus Symbiodinium; species Symbiodinium sp. CCMP2592. The sequence goes on along the minus strand of CAJNDT010001224.1, from coordinate 596,802 downwards.
GTCAGCCAGTCACGAATCTCAGAGAAAGATACATATGCTGTAGCAGACGTTCCGTCAGATAATGCCAATATAGGCAACAGCAGCCGAGCCACTCCCAAGGATGGTAGATACACAAATATGTCAGTCGTTGTCTGAGGGATTGAACTCATGACTGACAATATTTCGTGCAATGGCAGACAGCCGTTCAGAATCAGAACTCGAGTTGCAACCATTATTCGGCCCATCATAGCTGTCAGATAGATCACGGTCAATATCATCCGCAGATAGCCGCCGATCCATTGGTCGCAGAGGGCTGAGAGGCACTGGATCGGTTTGGGTGGCCACATGGCAATATGCAGATCCTCGCAACCTCTTGCCGCCTTTCCACAGAAAGGCACAGCCCGGAGCTCGGCCTGCTTGTCGACGACGTGGGGTCTTACAAACCCGGACAATGCGGAGAGCTCCCTTGGCATATCTGCGAGTAGAACCAGCCAACAGCACATGTGGAGCCTGAGAAGGTCTGGGCTTGGCTTTGGCTTTAACCAGCGGTTCCATTGAGAAACGAGCTGCATCGAAGTTGTTCGGATAGGAGCCATCACTGGTCGGACGGGACCAATGGTCCGTCAGCCGTATCCAGTCCAGGGTCAGCATCCACAGCTTCAACCGGATCCGCAAACTCATCAATATCATAGAGAAGCTGGTGTGCACGCTGCGATGCCAACTCCTGCCTGATCTGAAAAGGCAGATCATTGTGAGCAGAGCTTCCAGCCATTGCAGTGCAAAGTACCAGGTATCCCAAGGAATACACCAGTTCAGCCCACCACGAAAGGAATTATGCAGGTAACTTGTCACTGGTCGAGGATACAGAATACAGCTTGCATACCACTGTACTGTGAACACCTCCACTGAAACACGTGCAACTGTCTGCAATCGCTGAGTCATACGCAAGAGCACAGCTGAGATCCACATATGTAACTGGAGGCATAGCTGCAATGCTGCTGTGTTGCATAGACAAGGGCAGCCAAGAAGAAAGTGATATGCAGAGTGCATGTGTGGCATCTGAGACCAGTGCCCGGCCGACAGTGCAGAAGTCGTACTACGGAAAGGCCCTCGGGTAGGCAACCATAAAGACCTGCAGAGGTTTCCAAGGAAGCCTGGTTCAACTGGCATAGGCCCGGCCTGCTGGAGTTCGGCATTGACAATCTCACGTGAAGAAGAAGCAGGCTGCAAGCATGCATGAACACGTGTACAGTAGTGCGCATGTGCCTCGGACAGCCAAGACATGCAGGCACTGAGCCGGGCAAGCAACAGCCCTATGAGGCAACACATGTCAATCGCTGGTAAAAAGCAGTAAGCTTCAAAAACCCCCTGCCAGCGCGTGTTCTCCTAGCTTGTCTTCGCATATGGAGTCTGCAACGCTTCCGTCGGGACAGAGTGTGTTGCCACCGATTGGTTCGCCATCTGAGACAGCGACGATCAATGCTCATCATGTCCTCCGGTTTCCGATTACGAACGCAATCAACCTGCCATGTATGAAAGGCCGCGCAACAATCAGCATGACTGGGAGGTCGTGAGCTACAGAGGCAGAAACATAAAAACCAAGGGAGTCCTGATGCCTCGTGTAGAAGCTCTCGAAGACGTGCTCTCTGAGCATTGATATGTATATATATATATATATATATATATATCATAAGTAAACTGCGCTGAAGATCCGGCCCAATATGGTTCTCAAAGACCTGCTCTGCCAATAGGTCCAAGAAAGCCATATGCGATGGATGCGGCGGATCAGACATAGTCACATAGTCTCTGTAAGCTGATAGCATGTTTCAGTGGCGTCCGGCTCCTGTTGCTGTTGCCAGCTGGCAGTCGAAGACTGAAAGATAGTGGGACTGTCAGCATTGCTTCTGTGCAGACCGTCTTCAGAGATAATACCTCTGGCTCTGATCCTTCGACTGGGTTCAGCACGCCCACTAACAGCACTGCTCCCTGACGCACATACATTGATGTCTGAAGTAGGACTATACAGCGGCGATCTGGAGCGACTGCGGGACCCTGGCATACCAGCAGCTATGGCCATTGATTGTCATAAGAAACATGAAAAACAGCATGGCGGCAAGGAGTGAGTGGCAATGAATGTCAATCTGAAATGAACACACAAGATAAAAGCACATCCAATGTCCTGGCGGGGTAAAGAGTATGACAGGCATATTGATCACAATAGAATTTCGGGACGACACTACTAGAAAAGAGGTTCGAGCCAGGAGCTTACAAAGTCATGGAAGTATACCTTCAAGAAATTGCGGCTTCTACCTTTTACCCCGGACTGGCCCCAGCAGCAAAGCGCAAAGTACTTGAGGCAGCCTCGTGCTTTCCGGACTTGCTGAAGCAGGCCTGCCAGTGGACTCAGGCGAGCGTCCCCACTGGTACCTGGTTTCTCCTTTGGAAACACCAAAGTGTTGCCGCGTGCACTGGCGACTAGGTCGGGATGGGAAATGCGGGAAGTTGGCACCTGCAGCTGCTATCTGCTATCATGATTTCGGTAGCGGCTTGCATTTCTTGCGAGATGTTAATGCCTCGCCGGTACAACGGTGCACGTAGTTCTCATCGGGAGCAAAAGAGAGAGCGAGATTCTGATTTATAGAATCGAGCTTGAAACGGCCGCGACTTCCTCTCCAGCTGCCCGCCCGCCCGCCCTTTTGGAAATCCATTGGGAAGTTGGCACCTGCAGCTGCTATCATGATTTCGGTAGCGGCTTGCATTTCTTGCGAGATGTTAATGCCTCGCCGGTACAACGGTGCACGTGGTTCTCATCGGGAGCAAAAGAGAGAGCGAGATTCTGACTAGCAATGGCCGCGCTTCCCGAAAATCTCATGGTTCAGGTCCTCCAGGACCTCTCTGGGCATTACCTACAGTTGATTTTTGGTGCCCCCCCATCGACCGCCGCCGGGCACCAGCTGTCCATGATGGACCCGCATGAACGACGGGCAGCTGAGGTGGCCCTGCGGCGGCAGCTGGCTGGGTATCAAGAACGTGCTTCTGCCGCCGTGGCGCAGCACACTTTCAGGCGAGTCTGGGTAGAGAAGAGCTTTCAGATGATCGTTCGACTCGGATTCCAGGTGCGAGTCACCATCTTGCAAGTCGACTTCGTGGCCCGCCTTGCGTGGGCTTCCACGTCGCGGCGTGCGTGTCAAGGTGTACTTGCACTCTACGAGGGCACTGATTTTTTCCGCGCTGAAGCCACAAGGAGAGCTGTCGCGGCTATGCAACCCTGGGCTGTTGGATGGCCCGGGTTGGCGCACCGGCTCTACTTTCCTCTGGAGCAGCTTGCAGAGCTGCCGGTTACGCGGCTTCGCACGCCTTTCTGACTCGACTCTACTTCGCTGGCGTCCAATAACTTCCACGGACCTGCCTGATTGACGCTGGCCGTACGATTGGCTAGGCAGGGGAAGGGTGCCTTGGTGTTATACTTGTCATTGACCTAGTCCTTACTCTGGGCTCTCGAACTCGACAGCCGACGGGCATAGGGAACCCCACCCGTTACAGTGTGGGGCCTGCACTCGGCCGCTTGGTGGGCTGCCCATCTGCACCCTCGCTGCCGTGTCGGCCTTTATAACACAGGTTAGAAGACAAGCCATGGCCACGATTCCGGAGACTCTTGGGGCGCCAATCGTCATGTATGTGGCGGTGCATCCGATGTCGGTGCTCTTTGGAGCCCCGCCGTCGGCTGCCACTCGGCAGGTGCTCCGCGCCATTCATACACGGGAGCGAAAGGCTGCGGGCCTCGCTCTTCGGCAGCAGTTTGCAGAGTATCGCAGCTGTGTCTCTGCGTACTTAGCGCAGCGCACTCTCCACAGCTTTAGGGTTGCGACCGATTTCCAATTGATCGCGCGACTCGGCTTTCAAGTGCGCGCCACTATTTTTCAAGTTGACCTTGAAGCTTTAGTGGTGCTCGCTTCTGTGTCCCGGCTCGCCTATAGGACGGTTATTAGGCTCTACAAGGGCTCGGACTTCTTTCGAGCTGCGGCCATCCAGTCCGCACTTATTGACACGCAGCCCTGGGCGTTGGCATGGCCTGGGCTCCGGGGCCTGCCCTTTTTCTCCATGGAGCCGTTGGGCGACCTCCCGCTTACGCGTCTGCGACCGCCGCTGTCGGTCTGTGCCCCACACTACGTTGAATCTTCATTCTACGATTAGCTCTTGCCCTTGCGAGGCCCACCAAGATGGGAAGCTGGGCGTGGGCAATTTTGCAATGATCTGAGCCCCGTCATTCCCTGGAAGTCCTGTGTGCCCCTGCCTTTCTTTGACCCTTGCGATACCCACACATGGGAAGCTGGGCCTGGTTTGCCAGCTGGGCCAAGACCTGGCTGGTTAGCCAACATGGCAGTTACCAGGCGGCATGGTTGGTTGAATTGCGCTCGTACTGTGCTGCCCTTGCGAGACCCACTATGTTGGGAAGCTGGGCCTGGACCGAAGTGCTGGTGCTTGCTGGTTGGTGACATTGGCACGCGCACCTTGGGCGAATTCAACCCAATGCCTTACATTCTGGCTTGTTCTCCTGGGATACTTCATGGCGGGCCACAAAGGCCTTTCTACCTTCGCTCAGGAGCTTGTACACAGCTGATGGCTCCGCACGACGGGCACACGGCAGCAGCATGCTTTGCTGTTAATTGCTACATGCCCTTGCGATACCCACGATACTGGGAAGCTGGGCCATTTTATCTACGCACTTGCCAATGGAACATGCTGCTTTGTGGATGCTCGTATAAAACCGCTCCACCCTGGCTAACAAGACACCTGAGAGAAGCTACGCCCTGAAAGGCCGAACGATCCCTGCTGGCTAAGTCTGCAAGTCGCGGCCCGTTTCACCTTACATGATTTTCTTGTACAGCTCTTTATTGTATTCTTGTAAATTCTTGTAGTTCTTACTGGGACCGAGTGCAGCAACTGCTGTCTTTGAGGCCCGCCCACGCCAAAAATAAATCCTGCTAAATCATCATCGATCGACCCGCGTTCTTTCCTATTTGTGGGTTAGCTTCCCAGCGGTAGCGCTCGCAATTTTTTCTCCAACGACTTTTCTGTTGTTTCGTGGGTCGCCTCCAAGCGGCGCTCGCGTTGTTTTCCAGCGACTGTTCTCTCGTTTAGTGGGGTAGCTCCTCAGATTTTTGCGGCCGTTGGGTGTTGCAGGGGAGACCCCCCAACAGCTTGCGAAGTTCGACGTTTGGTTGGTTCTCCAGTGCTCGCGGGTTAACTTTACCCGACCCGCAAAGGAGAAATGTTGTCAGCGAGCGATGCCCTCTTCCTAGCTGTGCAGCTTCTTATTCATCGCTGTAGTGGGATCGGATCTTCCATAGCCATTTTGGGTCAAGTGACGCGGGTGGACAAATTTCGAAAGCCAAATTGGGAGGGTCTGGGTCCCAAGGTGGAGAAGGAATCCCAAGGCAAAGCTTCGTGGTCTTGATCTCGGCTGCAAACCGTTGTGCGAGCCTTTTGATGCATGCGCAGCCGGTCACCCGTTTCCGTTGAGGAATCTCTGGATATGAGTTTGCTGTGCGGTTTCCGAAAAGTAATCTCTGCTTGTTCAGTCAGGTTTCGCGCATGTAGTTCCTGTGCTCAGTGCTCTACTCCGGAATCTCCCTGATGAAACGATCCGCACGCTTTTCATCATGTGGTGACAGATGACCTGTGCTCGGTTGTGCCCAGGACTTTTCATCGGTAGCTCTCGCAACTGCCAGGATGTCTGTGCTCAGCATCAGGATGAGCCTCCGGCCACTAGCCTAGGTTTAGGCAGAGAGCCATAGGGTCTGGGGTTTCACTGCCAGGAGCGAGGATCAAGCAGAGTGCGGGGGCAAAGATGCAAAGGTTTAGGGCGGAAAGGGATGGGTTTAGGGGATTAGGGTTTTAAGAATAGGGTCAAGGTTTCGGGGCTTAGGGTTTTGGTTTTGGTGTTTAGGGGTTGGGGGAAGGGTTTAGGGGTGCGGGTGTATAGTACCACGCAGCACGCTCCACCGTGATGAAGAGAAGCCAACCTGAAGATTCATGATCTTGTCTGTTTGTGCGAAACTCCACAAAGGAAGGAGGCCGTCAGTGCGTGCGCTGATAGTCCCTTAATATCTTGAGCTTGAACTTTCTTGAAAAATCGGGCTTTGATTTTTAAAGAAAACGGCTGCCGAAAAATTTTCTGTCAACATGAGCGCCAGGTGGTGCTATCTTGCATCTTCTGTACCCGCGCTCGCCTTCTCAAGGTAGCTTGAAGTCGGTCGTGCATAAGCCTCAAGTGATACAACATGCTATCCGCTTACTGGACAAGCTATTGACTTTGTGCATGTTAAGTTGCAGAAATTTTCTTGTCTTGAGCCTCACCTTCGAGCCATGGGAAACTCCCTTTGTCGACGGCGTTATCGCCTTCCATCCTCCGAGTGGGAGGACACTGACTCCGACATGGAGGTCGATGTGCGCGTGTGCCCTGAGCAGTGCCAGGTTTGCAAGGCCTACACCTGCATTCGCAAGCGCACCGGTCATAAATGCCACTACTGTGCCCGTTGCATTGTTGCCTGGTGGCTACAGAAGTACGACTACTAGTCGATGTCTTCTACAAATCCCACAGCGCCCTCACCTGAGGCTGCCCAAGCGGGTAAGAGGGGGTTTAGTGGGGTTGATGAGCCAAGCCCATGGCAGCGCAGAGTGAATGCCCGTGCAGCCCAGCCAAGCAACACCCCACTTAGCCCTAAGCAACTTGCTGCAATTTCCCCCGCCACCCTAGCTAGGGGTTTTGGTGCCGTAAACCCTCTGCCGGGTATAAGGTTAGTTGAGAACAAGCCTGATCAAAGTCTAAGTGGATGCGACTCCTCCCCGGGAGTGAGTGGAGCTTCGGGCAGTGTTGCTGCTGCTGCAAACCCTTTGCCGAAAGAAGGGTCAGTGCATGCCATGACTTTATTGGGTGGTAGCTTGCAGCCTCGGGCCAGCGGCTCTCGTGGCACCATGGTGGATTCCTCCGCCTGCTCAGCTGAGGAAGTGGCCTCTCCTCTTGATGATCGGCTCAGCACCATATCAGGTACAGGCAAGCTCCTTCCATCTGGGAGGGCCGCTCCTCCAACGCCGCCCCGATCAAGGCGAGGCAAAACCTTTGTGTCCACATCTGTCGAATCTTCCCGCCAACACACGCAGCCGCCGCAGCAGCCAAGCTACCCCTCCACTGCTTCCATGGAGAAACCACCTGCATCGTATGTGGCGAGTTCGAAGGTGGACCGTAATCTTCCTGCTTGCCCAACGGAGGGCCAAGCTGCCCCGGGATCCTCGTCGGAGGACAGCAGCACTGCAGTGCTCACACAAGATGCCGCCGAAGCCTTGTTGGATAAACTGGACCAAAAGCCTGAGTGCAACTCGGGCCACCCGCTGTTCAGATTTGGGACGCCGGGTCCCAACTGGACGTGTTCCAGCTGCTTAAAGGAGTTCGGAAACCGTAAACTTCTGTGGGGTTGCCGGGTGTGTGTGTGTGTGTGTGTGTGACTTTGACTTGTGTGGTTACTGCCTTGCTGGGCGCAGTGTTGGGGGTAACAAGAGACCAGATGCCCAAAGACTGCCGCCTGTTAGGCCTGGGCGTGCACGCATTGCTGCTGACCTCCAGCTTGAGCTGAAATCGCTGTCAGCGGATGAGTGTGCCAACGAGCTCCTGCTCGACATAGTGGATGTCACCTTAAAGGTCAATGCTGAAAAGGTAAGCGCACATGCTGTTTGCCCTTCAAGCGACTTCAAGGGAGGCTTCCGGAAAGTCTACCTAGTAGACTTGTCACCAAATAGCCATCGAGTGGTGTTGAAAATTGCAAAAAGTGAGGCTGACAGCGTCTGCGAACTTAAAGCTTCGCATGCGTGTCCCGCGGTCTTTACTAAGGTGTATGACAGTGGTTCGATGGAGTTGTGCCTCCGGCCGCATTCCGTATGTAATATCTTCTTTCTCCTGTCGGAACAGGTTGCCAGGCTGGGAGACTTTATTGGAATTTTGCCCAAAAATGTCGCTACGCTGGTTGCCTTCCGTAGCATGCAGGCAATTTGTTTGGCCACTGATCACAAGGTCAAGTGCAGAGACCTCGGGGTCAGGTGCTTCTTCAGGAACTCAGTCCGGGCCTTCAAAGTGATTCGGTCAGGCTGGTGATCCTGGATGCAAATTGTTGCATCCCAGAGACTGAGAATGCGAGCCTGCTGGCTCCCAGGCGTATGTCGTCTTACTGGGCCATGGTTTTGTCGCTGACTAGTGAAACCGTCGTCGCCAAGGTGCAATCCTTCTTGAGATCTCAGGGTTTCAATGCCAGAAGGGTCTCCGAAAATTTGCCGAGCTCCCTTTACACGGAGGGTTCAAGCTGACCGGGATTCCTACGGTCACAGCGAAAGCTTTGACGCTTCTACGGGCCATAATGTGACCCAACTCGTGCACAGTCGCACGAGTCGCAAGAGCGACCTGAACAATGTGCCGAAGGGCGCAGTCAGGCCAAAGGGGCCTACAGGTTGATACCTGGCATATGAGCATGAAGAGTGAGAAAATAAGTCGGCAGCGCGCTCGTCTTAGCATGACACATGTCAGTTTGGCTTGCGGCGTTGTAACATGTCGGTCGTTTCTTTTCGTATGAGCCAAAATCATTGCCTTTGTTCCCTCAATTTTGACTGTTGAAACATCCCGAACCAACCCCAAACCTGAACATCAGAATCTTCTCGGCTGCCGTGTGTGGTCAGTTTGATGTCAGTGTTGTAGCTTTAAATTCCACTTAACCTGTCGAAGTGCTGCACTTTTGTGCGGACTGGAGGCTCCGGCTAGTTGCCGACGTTCCGCCTTTTTGGCGAAGGGCGAAGTGCCAATGACCTAGACGGTCTTGACCCAATTGAAAAATGTGTGGATGCACACCTCTTTGTCCCTTGGATTGGGGCGTGTCATGCAGTAACAGCGAATCTGATGCGTTTCGAATTCGTTAGATTCCGGGGAGCGTTGCTGTTGGTGTTCAAACATGTTGAGTCTGAGAGTTCGGCACGGCACGACTTCTGTGTCGAAGAGTCTTTCATCTGCCTCACGCATTCCTAATGTTCGTGCGATCTGTCTGAAGCTTTCTCTCCACATTCATGTGCAGTCTCCTTTTCTCTGTCAGGGTAGTAGCTAGTTTCCAGTATGCTGTGCCAATGGGATCCTGAAACGCGAGTACCTGCAGGTTTGGCCGAGGAACGACTTCTATGTTGAGTTGACCTCATGCACATGTCGCATTGTAATCCTTTTATCTTGAGCTCGGTTAAATGTTTTCCCTTCGCCAACTGTACAGTCTAGGTATTTCACGAGTTTTGACCTTGCTCGTCCGAACTCGCCATGTCTTCGTTCATTGAATGCGAAACGCCCTTTTGGGGCTGATGAGGTCGGGCCTGGCAATGCCGATGGGCCCTCGCGCAAGTGAACCGCACGTCCGTTCACACGCAGCCTTACCATTGTGTCGCCTCCAATGCTGCCAAGTCATTCTTGGTGTTTGGATTTGTGTTTGACTCTTAGAGGCTGAGGTCGTTTGCTATTCGACCGAGTGTCCGAGTTCATCCTTCGCGCCGTGTTGTGTGCCGGAGGCGCACAAGATCGAAGTTGCGACCTCTTGCTGCCCGCCAAACGTCGCTGGCCCTGCTGGGCACAACTTGCTGACTCCTGTTGTCAGTAGAGCATACAGCGTATTGGTTGTTCCGCCTGAACAAGCCAGCAGCCGATTCATAAACTCACGACTGCCAGACAAATCTAGCAATCATGGTGTGCAAAATTGTGCTCACCAACGGTGCCGCACCGTGTCCCACTCAGTGCATACGCTCCGACCATTGGGCTTTCTGTTTGAAGATTTGGCCATTGCCAGCGTGACTTCCTGCACCCTTGTGCTCTGTAATCAATCGCTTCTTTGAGCTATGTGCATCTGCCGCCAAACTTCACGTCCTACTCCAACGCATCGGTCAATGCTGTCCGACAAGTGCTCGCCCGCAGGGCTAGATGGTATCACGCCAAAACAAGATGCTCGACCAGCATAGCCTTTTGCGAATCACCGCCTAGGTCCCCCCAGGGTTTCCTTTGCTGCAAAAACATGGTCCTTTGCTAGATTCGAACGTTAATCAGATCCCCTAGGGTTTCACCTCGCCCCTATTCCGGTTTCCCTCACCTGCTAGGCCCTCGTGCACTTAAACGTGCATCGGCTTTTCGACTGTGGCGCCTCGATCTTCCCCTGGCCGCTCACTGACCACCAGCAGCTCAAGGTCATGAGTTCACCCGCGAGCCAAGGTGCCCGTGGATCTGCTGCAAATGCCCCGCGAAGATCATGGCTGTAATGTTCATATCAGCCGAGTGCATGCGCTCCAACTGCCTGGTTGGCGCTTTCGATCACGCCCACGCAGTCTCGCAGGCCCCAATTTCCCCGGAGCTCCGCTCCTGCAATGTGCCGCGCCTTTCTATGCTCAGCCTTGCGCCCGCTTGGCCCAATTAAGCTGCTAGCTCAACGTCATAATACCACAGTCAGCTTACTTGGCCTCCATCGTGGTCCATATGCAAATTGGTGTGAGCTACTTTCCTTCCTTGGAGTGTACCTCCTTTGCAATTTTACTGACACCCTGTCTCAATCGTCCCTCTATGATAAGCCGTGTTCTGCAAATGCATGCCGCCTTGCCGCGTCAGATTGCATGCTACCTGCCTGCTGACAGGTAATTCTCGATGCTGTGGCTTTCTTCCGCGATGATTCTCCTAAGCAATCCACTCTGCCTTAGGCCTCTGCTATAGGCCCGTTTTAGCTTGCCTTCTGTCCCACCCATCGATCACAAGCCAGTCACGGGCATTTGCCCCGCTCCTCCCTAAGTCCTCTAGGTGGTGGGCCACCGTGCCTGGACGTCATTTCAACAGCTGTTGACTATGCCGTGCTGCTGCCATAGGCTGCTCTTCCATTGCCCCAGCCTGCGCCTTTGCCGGCCCCGATTGGGTCCGCTATGCCCTGCAATGCACACTTGTGCTTAAGCCCTAGCCCTGCATCCTATTCTTTCGGGTTGCCATCCTCTCCTCCAAATGCCTGCAAATGCTGTTGCTTGCATGTGCCCCGCTGCCATTTTGCCAGCACTCTTTACTTCCGTTACCGGCCGCTTGCTTTCCCCAGCTGCGGACCCTCTGCTGTGCCGTCGTCGCAGCCCAGCCCATTGTTGCCGCATTCGGCCGAGCCCTCCTTGTCGAGTGGCCTGTTGGCCTTGCCCTGGCAGCCACACCGTCTGCCTGTGCCCTGCCTAACGCGTGCTTGCATCTCAGCCGTTGCTCCAACATCTCACTCGAGTCTTTTGCTCCCAGCGGATAAAAGGGGAAGTGGAAGTATGGAAGTTAGGAAGTGGAAGTATGGAAGTTTCCAACTCGAATTAGCTTGGGGCCTATCCTGGTCCCTTATGCTGGTCCCTGAAGAGTTCATGCTTAAGCGGCCGAAACGAAGCATCCCAAAAGCTCAGCCTGATCCCCAAGGAGCTCATACCTTAAGCAGCCCAAGTGAGGCATCCCAAAGGCCCCTGAAGAGTTCATGCTTAAGCGGCCCGAACGAGGCATCCCAAAAACTTGGCCGGGTCCCCAAAGAGCTCATGCCTTAAGCAGCCCAAGCGGGGCATCCCAAAAGCTTGGCAGGTTGACAACACTCCGGCCCGTCGCTGCCTTCCGCATTAAGATAGCGAGGCATCCCAAAAACTTGGCCGGGTCCCCAAAGAGCTCATGCCTTAAGCAGCCCAAGCGGGGCATCCCAAAAGCTTGGCAGGTTGACAAACACTCCGGCCCGTCGCTGCCGTCCGCATTAAGATAGTACATAAATTTGAATGCTATAGCAATGCCTGCCATGCTGAAGCAATGCCTGCCGGACAAGCAAGCGGCCCAATCGAGGCCTCCCAAAAGCTTGACGATCAATCGAGGCTTCCCAAGCTGACAAGTCAACAACACTCAGACCCGTCGCTGCCTTCTGCCGTTGGACAGTGCATGTATGTGGATGCTGAAGCAATGCCTGCCGGATGAACCAGCATTTGACCTTAGTTGCTCTCTGGGTGATACAGATGTGTCGTGATGCTGAAGCGATGCCTGCCGGACGAGCCAACATTCGGCCGAGTGGCTTGCTAAGGGATCCGAATTTTTCGTATTTGTGGAGTACTGTATGCAATGCCTGTAGGGGGGGGGGGGGGGCGCGTGACAAGTCAGACGCCCTGCACTAGAACCCTCCTAGTGCTATTGAACGAGCAAAGCAGCACCCCGGGCAGTTGTGCTCCTGGGGCAGTGAATCATGTACCAATGCCCAAGCTTCTGGGCTAAAGGTCGACGAAGAGGTTAAGCTTTAATGGTTGTTTGGGCCGATAGACCCAGCCGACTGCCCGCACATGCGACAATCAGCAGAAGGTTTGTGTTCGAACAGCTTGAGAAAGATCGCTTGCCAGTTGACCTTGGCGATAGTATAGTCAGCCGGTTCGTCCAATCCACTCGAATGGTTCAGGTAAGTTCGCTTGAATGTTGACCTTACTGATAGTGGAATCAGTGGGTTTGTCCGAACCACTAAGGACTCCAAGCCTCGATCCTTTGACGCGGTGGCCACAATGTCCCGAATTACTTCGGAAAGTTGCCGGGGACTCCATGCTGAAATTTACAAAGTTAAAGAGGGTACAAGCAAATGTTTGTCTCACAAGACGACCTCAGGGAAGCGTGCATTGTTTGTCTCGACCACGTGAGCGCAAGGTGGCGCTATAGCTGTGGGTGCTTCCATTCGGAGCGACTCGAGAGTTGCCTCTGTACCTTTGAGTAGCACACTCGATGCTGCGCATCGGGCACTGGGCGCAGTAATCAATATTGCCCATCTCTTTGACGATTGCATAAGCTTGGCTAGTCAGATCTAAGACGGTTCCATCTTAGTATCGATTTCGTCCTATGCAGGTCACTGGGATAGAAGGTGTTGAGAACACGAGCAACCCCTGTCGCACAGATGTGTTGCCCTAGAGCGCATGTCGGTTTCGAACGTCTCCGCCATGGAAGGCCTGCTCCATGCAGAGAGTCGCATCTTGGAGGTGGTGACTACGTCACATTCGCTTTCAGCGACCCCGACCTCATCCAGAAGGATCTCTCGTGCATTGGGGGTCGCGCAGTCTTTGCAGGAGGGGGGGGCCAGCTTGCCGGAATGGTTGCTTGCTTATGAGTTTCCGCCCTAGCATGTGAGGATTGCTTGACGGAAGCGAGCCTCGGCAACGTTGCAAAGCAAGCTACGTTTCGGTCTGCAGACCTACTCGGGGTCAGCCAGGTTCGTGTCCTAAGGATTGTCTGGGCCAAGCCTCTGTATATCTTCACTACTGTCTCATATTCCAAACGGGTGGAAACACCTTCTTCGGCATAAGGTGGAGTCTGCTCCTAGTACAAGGGCCGATCCCTGGGATTCTCTTCCGAGGGCTGTCTGAGCATGAGAAACGCCATTAGGAAAGGGCGAGTTCGGAGTCACTGCCTTCGAGGCATTGCCACAACAGTGTTTGCATCCATGGAGAAACTGGCCGGGAGGAAAACCTGCTGGGACTCATGTATATTGCAGCCCCGCCGAAGACGTGTCAATCAGCGGCGCACCACGGAATGGTGCTATTGTGTGTGCCATGCGCAGCATCTCTTTTCAACGGCGCAATCGTCGGCCACAACTCTCCCTTGGTCCGCCTGGGTGCCACACCCGACCAGCATAGCAGATAAGCCTCCATGCAAAGTGTGAATGGACCCCATTATTCCATATCCAGCGAACATAGCAGATAAGCCTTCGCTTGAAGTGTGAAAGAACGCAGTCGTGTCAGGATTCGCCCCGTTCCTACTTTCAAAAAAAAAAAACATTTCACCCAAAGCCCTGTGCACCTAGGAAAATGATACGACGGATAAGTGGGGGATATTTCTTGATATCGGTTCACACATATCTTTGCAGGCGATGACTGTTCCGCCAAACAGACACATTCTTTGGCAGGCGATGATTGTTCCGCCAGGCGATGATTGTTCCGCCATTCGTAGTTGCAGGTATGAGGCTAAATGCCTCTTCACACAGAGGTACCCCTTGTCACCGCCGGTGAAAAACAGCAGAGCCTTGCGAGAGCTGAGTACCCTTTTTGTGCTTGTTTGAGGTTGTGCGTTCAAGCCAAAATCCCAAGCTTCTTAGTGTGATCCCTAATCGGCAGCCGTTTATGCTCAAGATATTAAGGAGGCCGTCAGTGCGTGCGCTGATAGTCCCTTAATATCTTGAGCTTGAACTTTCTTGAAAAATCGGGCTTTGATTTTTAAAGAAAACGGCTGCCGAAAAATTTTCTGTCAACATGAGCGCCAGGTGGTGCTATCTTGCATCTTCTGTACCCGCGCTCGCCTTCTCAAGGTAGCTTGAAGTCGGTCGTGCATAAGCCTCAAGTGATACAACATGCTATCCGCTTACTGGACAAGCTATTGACTTTGCGCATGTTAAGTTGCAGAAATTTTCTTGCCCGCCCACCCGCACCAGTCTCCTCGAGTTGGGAGATTTTGGGGATATTTCTTGATATCGGTTCATACATATCTTTGCAGGCGATGACTGTTCCGCCAAACAGACACATTCTTTGGCAGGCGATGATTGTTCCGCCATTCGTAGTTGCAGGTATGAGGCTAAATGCCTCTTCACACAGAGGTACCCCTTGTCACCGCCGGTGAAAAACAGCAGAGCCTTGCGAGAGCTGAGTACCCTTTTTGTGCTTGTTTGAGGTTGTGCGTTCAAGCCAAAATCCCAAGCTTCTTAGTGTGATCCCTAATCGGCAGCCGTTTATGCTCAAGATATTAAGAGATGAAATCCCGTTGATGCATGGCCTTCGAAGATCAAAGAGGATTTTGATGTCGTTACACAGACGCGATTTTGGTTTGATTTCGGAAGGAGAGTGGGGGTTTTGGGCCGAGGCCTCCATGCTTTTCATGCGGTTTCAGAATGACAGATCCTGATATAGACCCTAAATCGTAGGGTCATTCTGTTGAGAAGCCCTCAACAAGGGATCCCTGGTTTTACGAGACCCCTTTTGAATAGCGTTCCTCGGCTTCAGGACGTACGTTTTCTGCGAAGGCCGTTGGGGATCCAGTTTTGCAAAGCCCTACCTGCATGTGCCCCTTGATTCGTGGGCCAGCCAGTCCGCAGATCCGACTTGGAGCCGTGTGTATTCCTAGAATCTGACAGGGTTCATGCCCTAAACGCGCAGACGGGCACCTGGCATTTTAACATTTGAAAGTCAAAGAACCTGTTGGAACACAGAACACAGAGCAGAATGGCTCTAAGAATCTTTAAGATGTATGTGCAACAGATCCTGCTTCCTTTTCGCTTAAGCTAGTGGTCCGCGTGCTGCAGTGCATGTCTTGCATGTTGTGTAGCTGAAATCGGCTCAAGCCCAAAACAGCAAACCGACTGGATCCCAGCCCTTTCCATGCACGCTTCGAGCAATCGCCATTTTCTCAGCAAGATAGGTTTAATTTCCTGGCAGCAAATGACTAGTGCATTTGCGCAAGTAGGTCTAGACGTCGACGAGCTGTCGGCAGGGCTGCTTAGTATCGATTTCGTCCTATGCAGGTCACTGGGATAGAAGGTGTTGAGAACACGAGCAACCCCTGTCGCACAGATGTGTTGCCCTAGAGCGCATGTCGGTTTCGAACGTCTCCGCCATGGAAGGCCTGCTCCATGCAGAGAGTCGCATCTTGGAGGTGGTGACTACGTCACATTCGCTTTCAGCGACCCCGACCTCATCCAGAAGGATCTCTCGTGCATTGGGGGTCGCGCAGTCTTTGCAGGAGGGGGGGGCCAGCTTGCCGGAATGGTTGCTTGCTTATGAGTTTCCGCCCTAGCATGTGAGGATTGCTTGACGGAAGCGAGCCTCGGCAACGTTGCAAAGCAAGCTACGTTTCGGTCTGCAGACCTACTCGGGGTCAGCCAGGTTCGTGTCCTAAGGATTGTCTGGGCCAAGCCTCTGTATATCTTCACTACTGTCTCATATTCCAAACGGGTGGAAACACCTTCTTCGGCATAAGGTGGAGTCTGCTCCTAGTACAAGGGCCGATCCCTGGGATTCTCTTCCGAGGGCTGTCTGAGCATGAGAAACGCCATTAGGAAAGGGCGAGTTCGGAGTCACTGCCTTCGAGGCATTGCCACAACAGTGTTTGCATCCATGGAGAAACTGGCCGGGAGGAAAACCTGCTGGGACTCATGTATATTGCAGCCCCGCCGAAGACGTGTCAATCAGCGGCGCACCACGGAATGGTGCTATTGTGTGTGCCATGCGCAGCATCTCTTTTCAACGGCGCAATCGTCGGCCACAACTCTCCCTTGGTCCGCCTGGGTGCCACACCCGACCAGCATAGCAGATAAGCCTCCATGCAAAGTGTGAATGGACCCCATTATTCCATATCCAGCGAACATAGCAGATAAGCCTTCGCTTGAAGTGTGAAAGAACGCAGTCGTGTCAGGATTCGCCCCGTTCCTACTTTCAAAAAAAAAAACATTTCACCCAAAGCCCTGTGCACCTAGGAAAATGATACGACGGATAAGTGGGGGATATTTCTTGATATCGGTTCACACATATCTTTGCAGGCGATGACTGTTCCGCCAAACAGACACATTCTTTGGCAGGCGATGATTGTTCCGCCAGGCGATGATTGTTCCGCCATTCGTAGTTGCAGGTATGAGGCTAAATGCCTCTTCACACAGAGGTACCCCTTGTCACCGCCGGTGAAAAACAGCAGAGCCTTGCGAGAGCTGAGTACCCTTTTTGTGCTTGTTTGAGGTTGTGCGTTCAAGCCAAAATCCCAAGCTTCTTAGTGTGATCCCTAATCGGCAGCCGTTTATGCTCAAGATATTAAGGAGGCCGTCAGTGCGTGCGCTGATAGTCCCTTAATATCTTGAGCTTGAACTTTCTTGAAAAATCGGGCTTTGATTTTTAAAGAAAACGGCTGCCGAAAAATTTTCTGTCAACATGAGCGCCAGGTGGTGCTATCTTGCATCTTCTGTACCCGCGCTCGCCTTCTCAAGGTAGCTTGAAGTCGGTCGTGCATAAGCCTCAAGTGATACAACATGCTATCCGCTTACTGGACAAGCTATTGACTTTGCGCATGTTAAGTTGCAGAAATTTTCTTGCCCGCCCACCCGCACCAGTCTCCTCGAGTTGGGAGATTTTGGGGATATTTCTTGATATCGGTTCATACATATCTTTGCAGGCGATGACTGTTCCGCCAAACAGACACATTCTTTGGCAGGCGATGATTGTTCCGCCATTCGTAGTTGCAGGTATGAGGCTAAATGCCTCTTCACACAGAGGTACCCCTTGTCACCGCCGGTGAAAAACAGCAGAGCCTTGCGAGAGCTGAGTACCCTTTTTGTGCTTGTTTGAGGTTGTGCGTTCAAGCCAAAATCCCAAGCTTCTTAGTGTGATCCCTAATCGGCAGCCGTTTATGCTCAAGATATTAAGAGATGAAATCCCGTTGATGCATGGCCTTCGAAGATCAAAGAGGATTTTGATGTCGTTACACAGACGCGATTTTGGTTTGATTTCGGAAGGAGAGTGGGGGTTTTGGGCCGAGGCCTCCATGCTTTTCATGCGGTTTCAGAATGACAGATCCTGATATAGACCCTAAATCGTAGGGTCATTCTGTTGAGAAGCCCTCAACAAGGGATCCCTGGTTTTACGAGACCCCTTTTGAATAGCGTTCCTCGGCTTCAGGACGTACGTTTTCTGCGAAGGCCGTTGGGGATCCAGTTTTGCAAAGCCCTACCTGCATGTGCCCCTTGATTCGTGGGCCAGCCAGTCCGCAGATCCGACTTGGAGCCGTGTGTATTCCTAGAATCTGACAGGGTTCATGCCCTAAACGCGCAGACGGGCACCTGGCATTTTAACATTTGAAAGTCAAAGAACCTGTTGGAACACAGAACACAGAGCAGAATGGCTCTAAGAATCTTTAAGATGTATGTGCAACAGATCCTGCTTCCTTTTCGCTTAAGCTAGTGGTCCGCGTGCTGCAGTGCATGTCTTGCATGTTGTGTAGCTGAAATCGGCTCAAGCCCAAAACAGCAAACCGACTGGATCCCAGCCCTTTCCATGCACGCTTCGAGCAATCGCCATTTTCTCAGCAAGATAGGTTTAATTTCCTGGCAGCAAATGACTAGTGCATTTGCGCAAGTAGGTCTAGACGTCGACGAGCTGTCGGCAGGGCTGCTCCGCTACCGGAAGGTGTTTGGATGCCAGTGTGACATGATTGTGTCATCTTGAGTGTCGCTGATGCAAGTAACAGGCGGCGAGTGCAAAGCAGTGGGCTCAGATTGCGGATAGGCAGATGAAAGTATTCTAATCTCGGCAACTTCGTCGAGGGATTGTTGCACATGAAATCCTGGTTGCGCGTTTACTTTTGAGATTACAGTCTGGCGGTTATTGCAGAAGTGTCCTGCAGAGTGTTTAGTTCTCTTGCATTGTCAGGTCTTCAGATGGCCTCGCAAAGGAACAAGCAGGCAGCTAAGCAGCATCTCTGTGCAGGGTGTTGAGGCTTTGCCTGACAACCGTTTGCACAGCTAGCTGTTGGTTTAAATCAAAAACCTTTCAGAAACGCAGTAGCTAAGTGCCTGTCACTGACTGTTTTTGCGTACCCAAGCTTGTGAACACCGCAGAAGATGCAGACTATAGTTGAGTCACTCGGCTCGCTCTGCCAGGTAGCCCTGTTGGAGATGTTCAAGCCTTAGAACAGTGAGTGCTTGGCTCGTTCAGGGCCGACTGACCACGACCTGCTGTCAGGGAATGATGCAAGTACAGGCGGCGAGTGCAAAGCAGTGGGCTGAGATTGCAAATCTGTTCAATCTCGACAACTTCGACGAGGTATTGTTACACATGACATCGGTTCGTTAGTGTCTACTTTGCGGTTGCAGTCCCAAGATTGATGATGAAATTTCTACCAAGCGTTTGGTTCTCTTGCTTTTTCAGGTCTTCAGATGGCTTCGCAAAGGATCGCACAGGCAGCTAAGCATCTTTGCTCGTGAACCGTCCGCACGGCTAGCTGATGCCTTTAGCAGCACAGGCGCAGCGATGTGTGTCATGCATGTGGGTCTTCGAATTCAAAAGACCCCACACTCGACGGTAAGCCCGAACGACATAGTAAACAGTTCAGTGTCGCTGCTTGCTGGTCCATCGCAGCCTCAGTCGCCATTTCTGTGACGAGTATGCGTGGGCGAGTGATCATTTGTCCAGCAGAGAATCACTCCAATTTCCAGGACGTACTGCGGATGCAATCCCGGGATCGGGTGCTGACGTCCCTTGGCTTCTTTCTTTGGGACACCGGTTCTACAGCTTTGTGGATGTATCAATGAAGGGTTACAAAGAGCTAATAACAGTGTGAGAATCGAAAACTCACGCAGACTATGTGCCTAGATGCATGCCGACGACCTCCAATTCCGCAGGTTCTCTTGTGTTGTATTCTGCCGCGCCGAAGGTGACGTCCGAGGGACGACCACAGGGTCCCGATGTGCCTGCAGCCAAGCTGGACGGCATTTCTCTTCATTTCGCTGTGGTCGTGCTGCCAGAGTCTAGTGAAACCAGTTCCGGTGAACCTGCGAAGATGCTGAGAAGCTGTTTAGTTTTCTAGCTGTGCCAGGGCCGCTGGCGCCCAGCACACCCTGGCCACGCAGAAGCCAGGCCTTGTCAGGGTCAAACCTGCAAGCCAAAGGTTGCTCAGGGGCCTGGGTGTTTCAGAGGGCAGAAGATGCAGAAGTGAGTTTGAGTCATTCGGCTCGCTCTGCCAGGTGACCGTGTTGAAGATGGAGATGTTCAAGCCTTAGATCAGTGAGTGCTTCGTTCATTCGGGGCAGAATGGCCGCAAGCTTCCGAGCTAGTTGTCCGAATGCGTCTTGAAGCAGGGTTCTCGTTTGAAGTGTTGGGAGTCTGGGAACACGGAGACGATGCACCTTGGTGCATCGAGACTTGCCGATACACGGGAATGTGCAGATACGGCGACACTTTCAAATAGCATTCAGCCTTCCAGTTAGCAGCTGGCAAGAATTGAGTTTCGCCAGGCGAGGCTGGTGACCCTCCCGGAGCACAACCCTGACATGCTAGCGTGTGGAGCCCATAGAGGGATGGTCGTTTAGACACTGTTCTGTTCGATGCGCGCCAGATGTGCAAGTAAGATGGGGTTTAAGAGTCATTGCGGATGATTGCAGGTCCAGCAGGTCTCTACTGTTTCCGATCAACCTCCAGTTCTGCTATTGTTTTAGGCTTCGCTTCTCTTGATTGTCATTCTGTATGCCGCTACATATTCCAGGATGGTGAGCGTCGACGATCCGCAGAATCCGACACGCTCTGAAAGTGTTAAGCTGCGAGACCCAGGTCGGCTGCATGGGATGAGATTTTGGCTGTGCTTGCCTGAGAATGTCGATTGCTGCGACACTGCATCGTCGTTGCGCATTTCGATCAGATGGTGGATTGGATGGATCGCAGGGCATGAGTGGCCTGCCTCGAGTAGCAATACCAGCAAATTAAAGCCAGTGCGAGATGGCTCTCGCCCATCTTGCTCCACATCCAATCTTTAAATGAACACTCCGATGCTCTCTCCAAGCTCAACAGGCTTGCTTCGAAGCTTCGCACCCCGCTCATGATTAACCAAGCAACTTCCGCCACAAATAGGTCTGTGTACAGTGGGGTTGGCCCCGCTCGACCCCCCGAGATCAAGAGCGTCGTGCAAAAAGAATCAATCTGCATAACAACGAAGGAGCTGTAAGCCTGCTATGCATGTTTGTCGAAGGGTGCGTGTGCTCGGAAAACTCTGTGGCGGGCAACATATTTTGCAGCCAATCCTCAGCTTCTCGGCCGAAGTCCTGCAGCTGCCCGTTGAGTAGAGGCCTCAAGATCCTTGCGCGGCTTCAAGCAGAAGTAAGTTTGTATTTGGCAACGTGATGGCTGTGCTGTCTCATTGCCGTGAGCTTAGCAAAGTATGCAAAATCATATCGGTGAGCAAAAGAAACGTCGCTGGATTAAGTGTCCCAGGTGACATTGCTGAGCTGCACAAGAAGCTGTGTCGAATGATGAAAGAGGTGACGTTCTGCCATGGACAGTCTTTTGCTTGAGAGTTGGACGGTCATTTGTGCCAGATGGGCGGCCCTGCGTTTCCAGAATTCGTCAGGGCCCCAGCACATGAAGGCTCTGTAAGCTTAAGCCAAGATTCGCCGGTAGCCTGTTGAGAATCTCTGGGAAAGTGAGCTCAGCTGAGGTGCCCAAGACGGGCCATGCTGTTCTGGAAGTGCAGCAGAGTTTCGTGCTCATTCACATCACAGCAAGAACGGGTACTGTCAGCTGAAACCGATCGAGGTGACCTGGCCCGTGTGCACAACAAGCTGCGCACTTTCCCATCCCAGGCGGGGCCATCCGTTCGCTTGCGATTGAATTGGGGGGGACAGCGGCTTTGATGAGGCGTCCGAGACGGTTACCTTGCCTCACAGTTGCACACTCAGCGCGGAAAGGGCGCAACTATAAGCCAGTGGACATCCTGTTGAGCATCTCAGGTGACATCGCTGAGCTGCATAAGAAGCTGCGAGAAATGACGAAAGAGGTGACATGCTGCAATTGACGGTCTTTTGCTTGAGAGTTGGACGGGTCATTTGTGCCAGATGGGCGGCCCTGCGTTTCCAGAATTCGTCAGGGCCCCAGCACATGAAGGCTCTGTAAGCTTAAGCCAAGATTCGCCGGTAGCCTGTTGAGAATCTCTGGGAAAGTGAGCTCAGCTGAGGTACCCAAGACGGGACATGCCCTGTTGGAAGTGCAGCAGAGTTTCGTGCTCAGGCACATCACAGCAAGAACGGGTACTGTCAGCTGAAACCGATTGAGGTGATCTGGCCCGTGTGCACAAAAAGCTGTGCACTTTCCCATCCCAGGCGGGGCCATCCGTTCGCTTGCGATTGAATTGGGGCGGACAGCGGCTTTGATGAGGCGTCCGAGACGGTTACCTTGCCTCACGGTTGCGCACTCAGCGCGGCAAAGGCGGAACTAAGCCAGTGGACATCCTGTTGAGCATCTCAGGTGACATCGCTGAGCTGCACAAGAAGCTGCGAGGAATCATGAAAGAGGTGACATGCTGCAATTGACGGTCTTTTGCTTGAGAGTTGGACGGGTCATTTGTGCCAGATGGGCGGCCCTGCGTTTCCAGAATTCGTCAGGGCCCCAGCACATGAAGGCTCTGTAAGCTTAAGCCAAGATTCGCCGGTAGCCTGTGGAGAATCTCTGGGAAAGTGAGCTCAGCTGAGGTGCCCAAGACGGGCCATGCTGTTCTGGAAGTGCAGCAGAGTTTCGTGCTCATTCACATCACAGCAAGAACGGGTACTGTCAGCTGAAACCGATTGAGGTGACCTGGCCCGTGTGCACAAAAAGCTGCGCACTTTCCCATCCCAGGCGGGGCCATCCGTTCGCTTGCGATTGAATTGGGGCGGACAGCGGCTTTGATGAGGCGTCCGAGACGGTTACCTTGCCTCACAGTTGCGCACTCAGCGCGGCGAAGGCGGAACTAAGCCAGTGGACATCCTGTTGAGCATCTCAGGTGACATCGCTGAGCTGCACAAGAAGCTGCGAGGAATGATGAAAGAGGTGACATGCTGCAATTGACGGTCTTTTGCTTGAGAGTTGGACGGGTCATTTGTGCTAGATGGGCGGCCCTGCGTTTCCAGAATTCGTCAGGGCCCCAGCACATGAAGGCTCTGTAAGCTTAAGCCAAGATTCGCCGGTAGCCTGTTGAGAATCTCTGGGAAAGTGAGCTCAGCTGAGGTGCCCAAGACGGGCCATGCTGTTCTGGAAGTTCAGCAGAGTTTCGTGCTCATTCACATCACAGCAAGAACGGGTACTGTCAGCTGAAACCGATTGAGGTGATCTGGCCCGTGTGCACAAAAAGCTGTGCACTTTCCCATCCCAGGCGGGGCCATCCGTTCGCTTGCGATTGAATTGGGGCGGACAGCGGCTTTGATGAGGCGTCCGAGACGGTTACCTTGCCTCACAGTTGCGCACTCAGCGCGGAAAGGGCACGACTATAAGCCAGTGGACATCCTGTTGAGCATCTCAGGTGACATTGCTGAGTTGCACAAGAAGCTGCGAGGAATCATGCAAGAGGTGACATGCTGCAATTGACAGCCTTTTGTTTAAGAGTTGGACCGTCATTTGTGCCAGATGGGCGGCCCTACTTTTCCGGCATTCGCCATGGCCTAAGCAATTCGAAGCTATTGAGAATCTCGGGGGAAGCGCAGCTCGGCTGAGGTACCCAAGAAGGGCGATGCTGTTCTGGAAGTGCAGCAGAGTTTCGTGCTCAGTCACATCACACAGCAAGAACGGCCATTTTCAGTTGAAGCCGATTGAGGTGAGCTGGCCCGGGTGCACAAAAAGCTGTGCAACTTTCCATCTCAGGCAGCGCCATCCGTTCACGGCAGTTGAAGACAGGGATTTGTGACCAGTTCGATCTTCAGCTCAGGCTCGTCTTGCAAATCCAGCTCGGGCGGAGGCAACACAGGTCCCTGTCATTGCAGCCGGCAGTTTTTTGGTCATGCTTGACCCAGGTCGTTGCCTAAAAGGAGCCACGAGGAACAGGGTTTGAGGCTACGGTGCATCCGGACGGTGCTCGATGCATTTCCTTAGCGCTGCGTCCATTAGCCTGTCCCCAACAGCACTTCAGCGAGCTTCTCAAGGGCTGCAATGCAGTAGATGCCGTAAGTGTTAGATTCAGATGATTCCGTGGAGGAGCAAAACCAATGCAGGCAGCAGCTACGTTTTTCAGCTTCTCCACCCTTAATGCCGCTTCAATCCCAACCTCAACTGCTTTAGGGTTGGGTTTGACCGTGCACTGACTTATCCATTTGGTGTCAAGTGTTATCGTTGATTTGGTGTTGTTGTTGCTGATGTTGTTGGATCCCGGAAATTCCCGGCTCAGAACTAGTTTGCGCCAAGTGTCATGTTGGGGGCGTTCGGAAGCGTGCGACTTCGGAGAAGAATTCGATGGAACAATCCTGAGCCGCAATGCCGGTTCAAACGTGCATCGGTGGAGCCTCATTTTTCCAGTGCGCAACAGGGCGCGGTGACAACTCATCATAGTGGAAAGACGTTCGTTGCTGCTTTGCATGGATCTCGCACGCCGGTGCCTACCGAACGTGATAGGTGACATGACATAAAACCGCCTTCAGTCTCCTCCATAGCTCGGGCTCAGACTCGCTCGGAGCTGCAACCAGTAGGAGCCATCAGAGGGCCTGCCACGCGTCCGTGAAAGCAACATGGTAAGGGCTGGAAGCTGCCACTGCCATGATGTTTGAAAAGTTTCTGTGGGCGCTTTACCCGAACTCTCAGTGTGAGGGAATACTGACATATTTCACCGACGCATTGAAGCACAGAGTGCCTTCTGACAAAAACAGAAACCCCAAGTCCCGAACCCCAAACACGAAACCACCGCCCTTCAGTTCATACATACGTAGTACTGAAAGTTCAGACCACCATAAGCCGCAAACTCGAACCTCCTGCTCTGGCCCGGCGCCGAACCCGATCCTCAAGAAGGCTCCTCGCTTCGGCGTTGGATGCTTTTGCGCACTTCTGATGTGTTTTTCAGTCTATGGTTTAGGGTGCAGGTTTTAGGGTTCAAATTGCAGGTTTCCCGGCTTGGGGTGCAAGGTTCGGGGTGCAGGTTTTGGGGGTCAAGGTTTCGGGTTCAGAGTGCAGCGTTTCAGAACTTGCTGTGGACTTGGGCTTCGGAAGTTGGTGGTTCGGCTTACTGGTCGAGGGGCGTCAAACGAAGGTTTGTCGTTTCTTGTCGCGAAATCTGGTGTGGTGTATGGGATCTTAGGGTAAGCTTTTAAAGCTGAAAAACCTAAGCCGAAAGTTTGAATCTTCAGGCCCGCGCCCTAAATCCATGCCCGGAGCCGTGAACTTAGAGCAGGGAGCAAAACTGTAAATTCCAGGCTACGAAGCTTCACAATTTAGGGCTCGGATCCAGGGTCGAGGAAGCTTGCTTTAAGCCTAACTCGTGTACCAAAGGCCCCCTGAAGCCCAAGATCCAAACCCAACGCAAGCAACATTTTGTTGTGAGGGTTCATTTTTCCGGCGATGTCGGCGGAGCCCGGGGACACCGTCGTGCTGGCGCGCTATCCCTTTGCGCGGGGCGAGGAAGGTTTAGTTTAAGGTTTCAGGAGTATGGTTTCGGCGGGCTCCCGGCGTCGTCAGTGTGATGCTACGGGTAACAAAAGCAGTAGCATGAAGCAAAAGAATAGCAGCAGTACTGACATTGCAAAAGAATGCAGCATTGTATGATTGACTTGTTGCAGGCATGAAAGCTTCGCATCAGCTGGGTGAGCAGTAGTATTTTTGAAAGAATCACCCAACACCGTTGCCATCAGAGCGATGCTTGTATTAGCTCAGGCAAGCGAAACAGTAGTCATTCCAAATGTGGACTTGTTCATGGAAAGGGCCAGAAGAGCAAGCAACAGGCGGTTGTAGCAAGGCCAATCAACGCATGCATGCGGATGTACCTCGTTGGAATCCCAGATGGTGGCTACCGAAGTTGCAGAGTCGAAGTTCTGCCTCCAATGATTCTTCCAGCAGCTTCGGGCAGTTTCGAACCCGCAAGAGCGGAGCTACACATGCCTGCTTGCCCACATCATCTACAGTTCCCAGTTTTGCGACCCTACGCCCAAAAGCCCAAACCCAATCCTGCTAATTGCAATGAGTTGCAACCGCAAGCCCAGCAACAACTTGAATCTTGCACCCGCAACGCTCAAGTACACCAGCAACCCAAGACACGCTTCAATCCCAAAAGCCTCGGCTGTAGAACTTGCAACCCAATTTTCCGACCACTGGCCGTAAGATTGTCAACCTAAAAGTCGCCAAACTTCAGACCCACGAGGGGCCAGAACATAAGAAAAGCAAATCCCAGAGATCAGTTTGGGAATCCCCAAACGATCCTTGTGGCTCTGCAAGCTGCTGGCGCGCCTAAGCTCACCCAGCATCCCGAGTCTTACCGTCCGCTTCATAATCTCCGCCCTAAACCAATGTAGGGAAGTACCGAAAACTCGGAGGATCATGGGACTTAGTAGGCATGTTTATAAGTACCTTAATTGGGGCTATAAGCAATTGTAACTGTACTTACCTTACTTACAACCCCAATGACTAAGTCCCATGATCCTTTAAGAACTCCCGAGCCTCGAAGCAGGCCCAAGGAGCCGCTAGAGGCTGGGCGCCTGCGAGGCCTCGCCATGAGCTGGCACGCGGAGTCCGCGCCTGGCGTGCTTGTTTAGGGAGGAGCCAGGTAGTAGGGCTTGGGGTTTAGGGTTTAGGATCCCCTTTAGTGGGGTTTTGGTGATTGCATATTCTCTGACCCACGGATGTCAGGCTGAAGGTTTGGTGGCCTTGCGTATGGCGTATGGGCCCGGGTTCAGGAGCAGCATTGTTACCCTGTGTCTCATCCTTATTTTGATCTCGGCCAGGTATCAGAAGCAATCGGCCTTTGTCGAGGATGAGACTTGGACGTTCTTTAGAATGCTTTGTCGAAGCCCTGACTGTGAGAAGCGGATCGCTCGCAACACAGCATCAAGAAGCCAACACCAACAAATTGATGAACTGTGCAGTTGCATGGTGGGACTTGACATATCTTGACATACTGTGGGACCAGTGTTTGCATGCGGACAAACATGCTTCTTCACATGTGCGTCTAAGCATGTATGAGTGCATGTATGATGTATGATTGTATGTGGGTACGTTTTTATGTCAATGTATGTATGTATGTGCGTATGCAAGTATGTATTCATACATGCATGCAGGCATGTATATGTACATATCTGTATGTATTTATGTATATGTGCTTGTATTTACGTTAGTCTGTATGTGTGCATGTCTCTGTGTATGCAGCTGCATCTGCAGATGTGCATGCATACACACTTGTACATGCATTTTGTTATCCGTGCTTATTTGTGCGTATCTATACACATCTGTGCACAAATGCATGCATATGATGTAAACTAAGATGAATATGCATATGTGTATGTGTATGTGTACGTACAAGTTCTTGTGGAAGTATCGTATACATTCGTGAATCTTTAGCGCTGTGTGCACGCGTGTGAACGTGTCTTTGTGGGTATGCATACACCGGCGCATGCATAGATACATGTAAATGTGTGCATTACTTACAGCTGAGGAGAAGGAGTATCTGAAGCTTGCCGGGGGCCTGGTGGCTGCAGTTCAGGGCTTGGGTCAAAGTTTCAGGTGTTTGTCCAGGTTTCTGGTTGATGTTAAAGGATGACGGTTCGGGGGATTTATATTGAGCTTTAGGGTCGATGTTGAGGGTGAACGTGAGCGCTCAGGAGTTTGGTAAGGAGCTTAGGTTGGCGGCCGAGTTTTTATATATGGGTTTTGAAGTAAACGTTCGGGTTCGGGGTCGCGGGCTGAATTTGAGATAGAGGTTGAAAGAAGGTTCCGATGCTCCGGGGCGTGGTGGTAAGGTGACTGCTGGCACGAGGCTTTCAAGCTTAGTTTAGCTTACACAAACCCAATGCGACTCAGATCCTATTCGGGCGAGCTCGCTTTCCTCAATTAACCTCGATGCTTTGGAGGTACGGCTGCACGTTGGTGAGACAAGCGTCGGTGCCCTGCTCTTGTAATCGATGGCCTGAGTATCGCAGGCAGTGGTGTGCACTGTGGCGAATGCCCGTTTTTGTCTGTTTGGATTGTGCTCGGCAGTGTGTATATGGCCTCCAGGAAATTGAACGAACAACCCTAAACCCTCAAGCCCTAAATGAACAGCCATACCGGTCTGATTGCAAGGGAACATGGTACCTCAACAGCTTTGACCCAGGTCTGGGCTAGCGAGCAGAATAGTACATAATAGAAGGGCCTAAATAACTACCTATATTAGTTTGGTGTTCCATATTAATATAATTAATATAATTTAATTATAGTCTTATAGTATAATGGGCCCCTATAGTAGCATCCTTCTTGTGGTCGCGGTTCGGTTTCTACTACACAAGATCGGGCATCGGCCGCAGAAGCGCAACAGCTGCTGTGGTTTGAGGCTGGTGAAGTTGAGAGCTTCAGATCTAAGGGCGCTGGCCGATACGCCCAAGTTTGAGAAACATACTGCATGCCTTTTTTCGACTTTACATGTGCCTCATTTTCCGAACAGGTGCATTTCCAAACCGTGGAGGCTCGCAATGAGCCGCTGCTGCATGCGGTGCACGCTGGAAAGCAATCAGCGAGCAGCCTGGCAGCGACGCTCTTGGGTAGAGGCTTGCGGAAGCTTGCTTGACTCTGCATTCCACCTGCTAGCTCTCACCCGAGTCTTCCTTGCTTTCCTTCCATCGAATAGGTCCGAGATCGTCTTCTTCGATGCGCGGGTCTTGAGGTTCCACGGGTGCGGGGTTTTGCTATTCGGCTCGCTGTGCGGCTGATAGTTTCTAGTCCTCTCGAAAGGTGATGGTCCGGGTGCTGCAGAAGGTAGCGGAGATCCTGTCCGGTGAGAAGGATGATTTGACACGGGTCCCTCTGGTTTAGGGAAGTTGGGGGCCTTCATAAGGAGACTATTCACTATGTAAACCCCTCTCAGCACCTACGGAGTTTGCGGCATTCTACATCAGGTCACACCCTCAAACAACTTTTTAAGTCAGCGCTGAACACCTTTCCTAGTCCAGAGGTCGGCGACAGTCCGGATGGGCTTGTGTTTTTTCGTGGCAGCAGAGTTCGCTCTGTCCAGCATTGAGAAAACCGATCTTGCGAGCACAGGCCATGATCCGCAGAACTAAAGTTGAAGGAAACGACAGCTGTGAGGCGAGTCCCGAAGCCTTGTCTGTCAGCCTTGGCTTTTTCGGTTCAGAAGCGGGCCGGAGGCTAAGTCCATGGCAGTTGTGCCAAGGACTGCCAGCCGCAATGAAGAGGTCCTTCAACGTGTATGCTTTTGTGGCCTTGACCGTTGTTTCTTACGAAGCAATCCGTGGGGCGATCGCCTTCAAGGTCACCTCCAATGAGGCTGTGCCGTTGAGCACTCTGAGCTTCAGTGCAGCTGAGATCGGGGCCGGAAAGATTATCGACGCAGTGGATGAGTGCCTGAGTCGTCGGATGATGGCCGCCGACATGGACGACTGGAAGCTGTTGCGGCTGAACAAGGTGAGGCGTGCAGAAATCGTCTCGAAGCTTGTGCAGGCGAACATCAGCTTGAGAGAATTCGGCGAGCAATGGTCCGACGACGAGGCAACCATCGAGGCAACGAAGCTCGCTGGACGCCAGGCAGCCGAGGAGATAGCCCACAAGGAGTTTGAGGAGCTGATCCACACAACACTCTCGGGGTCCAACCTCAGCCCGTCTGCGGTGCAGGAGCCTGGGTGTATTGTGGTGTGTTTTGTCTGCATATATATATATATATATCTGATATCATCTATGTATATATATATACATATATATATATATATATGTATACGTGTGTATGTGCGCATGTATGTAGGTATGTTCCTTTGTTTGTATGCGCGCATGTATGTGTGTATGTATGGATGGATTGATGGATGGATTGAGGGATGAAGACTGAATAAACGAATAGATGCATGAATGCATGAATGCACGAATGGATGGACGGGAATGAAATGAAGTGGAATGAGATGAGATGACTAAATGAATTAATGAACGAATGAAAAAATGGAATGAATGAATACATTAATGAACTGAATGTTGGCCGTAGGCAGATAGGTCCAGGTATGCATGTGCGTACATCTATTCTTTTATTTGTCAGTGTTTCTTTTTGTCTGTGGGCGCGTGTGTGCGTGCCGCACGCCGTTCCGGAGGAATTTGCGACCAAAATGGAGGAGATGGCTGAGATGTGTGGGCAGGGCGAGGAGGGAGCAGGGTTGGCCAGCGACGAGCTCAAGGTTTTGAAGGGCAACGTGTCGGCCATGGAGTCCACCATCGCCCATGAGCTTGCAGTTTACGCAGAAAACCTCTGTCAGGTGCCCTTGTGAAGCAACATCGAGAAGTGCTCCCCCTCTCTCTCTCTCTCTTTCCCTCTCTCTGTCACAGTTAGCTGGCAGTGTATGGTGCATAGTTCACATGTGGTCGGGAAATTGCCATTTGGCCGCTTGGCAGGTGCAAGTGCTCGATACTGATTTCTTTGTCATGCATTTGGGGGGTGTCTCGGACTGCAGTGAGCTGATTGGCCTGTCTCTGATGGCGAAAGCGCAGAGGGCAGGACAACACCTAGACTACTACGCAAAGTCCGCCTTGGTGCTCCACAACCAGGAGAACGGCGTTGGCCATCATTTCGTCCAGCTCTTGAAGGGCCATGGAAATCGCGAAACGACGACCAATGTGGCGACTTTCCAGGCCATTTTGCAGAATGCCAGCCAGGCAAGTGCAGAGCATTTGCCCACCATGGCCCGTCTTCGCTTGCTGGACTTGAAGCACTACGAGCACGTGCACGGCTACACCGTTGAGTCATATTGCCGTGGAAACCGCCTAGGAGTTGCTCCGTGGGTTCGGGAGAGCCCTGAGATCCAAAACTACGTGGATTGTCTGTGTGTGCGACAGCAGCCCTCCCTGCTGTGCGACGCCCAGCATCTCCAGGAGCTCGAAAGCATCCGGCCCATAGTCATGAAGCGTCTGCAGGAAGCCAAGTCTGCTGCTTCCCCTGCAGCGCTGATGCAGATCGCTGAGAGCGTGAAAAGGACCATTGGGTTGGGGCCTTGTGGGGACTCGGCATTGGGCATCTCCTGCTCCCTTTGTGTCGATTCTGTGTGCATGGACGGGGGTGGCGGCTTTTCTGTGGACCACATCGCAGCTCTTACGACGCTTCTGAAAGGGCCGAGCGGCTGCATCACGGGGTCCTGCGGGATTTGCGTGGGAGTGAAGCCTGGCGATCCTTTGACGTTTAACCTGGACATAGGCGTGTCCAGCAAGTGCAACAGCCGCGCTGCCATGTTCACCAGCTTCAGCATCTCGGCTACCCTTAGCCTTTGCATTGGCGGTGTGCTTGGGCAAATTGCCGATGCCATTGGATGGGGTGCGTGCATGGAGCTCGCCAAGGTGGCTTACCGTCCCTTCATCAACAAGATGACCGTCACCCTTTCACTGCCCATCTTCCTCCCACCGCCACTCGGAGTCTCGGCCGGTATTGAGGTGAACTTGAACCTCGGCGACCTGACCCCGGCCGTCTACAAGCACTGTGCCAAGCAAGGCCACAAGGAGTACAACTGCCTGCAAAGCATGTTCGATGCTAGGGGTCCGACCGGTATCAGCCTTGGGGTGGATGTGCTCATCGGCGCGAAGATCCCCGTTTTGGGCTCGGTGGGCAAGTGGGTGCGGATCCTGGGCTTCGAAGTGGCGGAGACGGACAACTCCAGGGAGCTGGCTATGAACAAGGCTGTCGTCGTCGTTGTCGTCGTAGTAGTAGAAGTAGTAGTAGCAGCAGCAGGTGGAGGAGGAGGAGGAGCAGTAGTAGCAGCAGTAGTGAAGGAGTGTTCCTCTTCACTTCTTTGCGACTTTTTGCTGGGCAGTTTTTTGTATCCTGCAGGCGGGCGTTACCGTTGAGTACATCGGCAGCAACCCGGACGGAGGTGAGCTCTGCGGCAAGACTTTCTCGAATGTGGACTGCATCCAGAAAGCGGGTAACAAGGGTTACCGCGCCAATGCCAAAGACCAGCACAACGACAAGTTCCGGGTCTACCGGAATCCCAGCGACTCTAACCATCCGCGAGCATGGTGTGTGAGGCGAGTGGATCAATGGAATGCGGCTTGGGGCATGCAGCTCGAAATTGCTTGCAAAGTGGACAACAGCCAAGGTGGTGGCGGAGGGATCCTGATCCCCATGGGCTCTACTCACCACGAGAAGAAGTGCGTGATGCCTTCGCAGCCGGTGCGCTGCCACTGGTGGTCCGGCAACCGTGGACATCGCCTCGGTTTCGCTACAAACGATGACGGCTTCAAGATTTCTCAGAAGGGTGGGCGCGTTTGCGCACACCTGGAGCACCGGCGGCGCCGGCGCCGCCGACACCGACGGCGGCGCCGAAACTCCAACGGCTGGGACATGAACTTGGTGCTGGAGTGCGACCCTAAAGGCACTGTTGTCGACTACGTGGTCCAAGACGTCAACTTTGGCACGTCCAAGACTAACTACCGTTGTGTTTTGCCGACACATAAGATGGAATGCGAACATGATGCCGGCAATGCTCTCAAGCGGGCAAACAATCACCAGAGTGGCGACACCTTTAACATATGGAACTCTCACACAGAGCACCTGTGCGCGAGACGAACAGACCAACAAAAAGGGTGGGGAATGGATTTGAAAGTTCAATGCAAGCAGCGCGAACAGTTGTGGGGGAAAACGACTGTGCGGATTGGCACCAGCAGCGAGCAAGAGAAGTGTGTCGCAGAGCCAGTGAAGCATCTGCGCTGTGATGATATTTCAGGTAACCCACAGTATCGGTCCAGTGGTACGGACAAGCCAGACAGTTTCTTTGTGGAGCAGAGACACGGGAAGGTTTGTGCCCGCCGCACGGATCATACCGACCGCCGCCGGGAATTCCGTCGTCGGCGCAGGGACCGCCGCCGCAACGCAGGATGGGGCGTGGACTTGCAAATTGAGTGCAAGGTGTTGGTTGGACCCTGGGCGCGTGTGGACATTGGCCGTTCCAGCACTCCGTCCGGCTACAAGTGCGTCTTGCCTTCCCACAAGCTTGAGTGTGATGCAGATGCGGGCGACGTTAACAAACGACTCAACCCTTCGAGACATGGTGACACCTTCGTCATTTGGACGTCCCACACAGATCACATATGCGCAAGGCGAACGGACGTTATTGGTGGGTGGGCTATGCACTTACAGATCCAGTGCAAGAAGAAAGTGGCGCATGAGTGGAAGCCTGTGAGAGTGAGAATTGGATACAGCAACAAGAAGGAGAAGTGTATCAAGGAGCCTAGCAACAAGATCATGTGTGATTCCTTGGCTGCAAATCCGGAGTACCGATTCAACAACATCAACCTTGGTCACACGTTCAAGATTGAGCATCGTGGCAACAAGATCCTGGGCTCATAGGTATGGCTAATCTTCTTTGTTTGTAGGAGGTCGCCAACCTTTTTGTATTAGCATTTCATGAATGTACTTCGTGTGTAGAGACAGATTGGAAAGCCAGGATTTGCGTCCGGCGCACCGACAAGAAACGCAGCTGGGCTCGTTCTACATCTTTCAACCTCCGAATCAATTGCAAGGAGTTCCCCTACCCCGTGCGAGGGAGATGATGGCAGCTTCAAAGAACGTGGCGAGCAACATGACGTCAACATTCTCAAACGTGACTTGTCTTTTATGGAGGTAGGATCTCTACCTTCAGCTCCGTGGTGTTCCGGGTGGATATGATGTTGTTTGGTGTTCCCGGTCATGATGAGGTCTGAGGTGTCTTTGGGGTTGCTTGAGGCTTTGGAGTCTGCAGAGCATGGGCTGAAGGCATTTGCGCAGACCTTCGGTTTTTCATACTCTGAAGCTGCACTCAGGTGCTGAGCACGTGCCATTGACACCGCCAGATTCGGCTCCGTGCAGAGAGAAAAGCGCGCTGTCTTGCGCGTCGCCACAGCTTTGTGGCCGCCGCTGATTTTGAGCTTGGATTTTGTGTTCGGCTCGGCGACACGGCTCTTCATGGATGCGGTAGCTTGACCAATGTTGCCCCCGCGCGGACTGTCACCGCACGAGACGCCCAAGACATAGTCGGGGGAGTCCACTTTGTCGAGTTCTTTGGACATTAGTCACCTCCATTTGGATGCCCGTCCGGTCCACCTTGACATGACATCAGCCATGCATATTACACTGTCCCTAGAAACCCTACGTCCCGAACCCCAACACACGAAACCAGCGCCCGCAACACTATTTCCAAGCCCCTCGCCTCGCCTCTCAAACTCGTGACCTCGTCAGCCAAAGTCTCGTACGTAGTACTTGAAGGATCATGGGACTTCTAACCCGAATGAAGATACTCATGCCCCTTCTCACCTTCTTACCAAGTCCCATGATCCTCCAAGTAACGGAAGTTCAAACCGCAAACTCTGGAACACATCTCTCCTGCGCTGGGCCCTTCGCTGGAGGGGGCTCCTTGGCTTCGGCTCTGGGTGCTTTTATGTGGGTACTTCTGATGTCTTTTTTGAGGTTTTGGGTTTAGGGTTTAGGGAGCAGGGTTTAGGGTTTAGGGTTTAGGGTTTAGGGTTTAGGGTTTAGGGAACAGGGTTTCGGGTTCAAGCTGTTGGTTTCACGGTTTGGGGTGCAGGTCTTGTGGTGTGCGTTTCGGGAGCTTGCTGCGGACTTGGGCTGTGGAAGTTCAGGGATTAATTCGGGTTCACGTGCATGGTCGACGGGTGTCCGAAGAAGGTCTGTGGGTTTTTGTGACGAAAACTGGTGTGGTGTATGGGATTTTGGGTCAGCCTTCGAAGTTCAGAGCTGTGGAGCATCGACAGTAAAGCCGAAAATTTGAACGATCAAGCACAAGCCTTAAATCCATGACCCGAGCCATGAACTTAGAGCACGGAACGGGCTCCAAACTCTGAAGCCAACACAACCAACAGCAGTATACTATACTGAAACATACTGCAATATACTATTACCCCGGGTGCTTAACGCAACGCAGTGTAGGGTAAAAGTGAGCCGCAGTGAACGTATAATACACTTTACTATATTATACGATAGAATATGGCCGACAAAGGTTCCTTGGCCATGGAGCCCGGGGACACCAGCGTGCTGGCACGCTATTTCCTTGGGGGAGATTGCTCGTTTGCTCGTGAGCCTCTGGGTGCAGAATTTAGGATTGCGCATGGGACGAAGGTTTAGGGTTGCGGGAGCATGGCTGGGTTTCGAGCGTTTAGGCGTCCGGCCGTTGGCCGTAGAGGATTTCAGAGTTTAGCATGTCTCAAAGCTTAGGGCTCGGATGCCAAGCTTCAACTCCAAAGGCTCGGCGCACTTTCGCTTTTCAAGGTTATCCTAATCAGCGTCGTCAGTCTGATGCTACTGGTGACAACTGCAAAATAATGCAGCATGGTACGAGTGACCTGTACAGGCATTACAACAGTGGCGCTCGCCGTGAAGCTTCACATCAGTCGTTCGAGTAGTAGCCCAATCAGCGAATGAATGCGGATGTAACTCGCTGGAATCTCTGCTGTGGTCTGAGTCCAAGGGGCAGTAACAGGTGACCCAGCGATGGCAAGCCGTGGTTTGGATGCCAGAGAATGGTCATGGACAAAACGAGGCATTGATACCTTAAGAACTGTTTTGCCTTGGCTCAGAGTGCCGGGCAGATTTTGTTTATGGGCGTGCCACTGCCCTCGTGGATTTCGGCTGCCATGGCCTGCCGTGAGCTCAATGAGTTCTTCGCTGGTGTTGCAGGAACATGTTATTCATTTATCATGAGGTTTGTCCTTGAGCCGATTGATCGCTCTCTCCCCTTTCGTCGTCCTCTCTCTCTCTCTCTCTGTGCACCTGTCCGCTTTGCGGTTCTGCCTGTCTGCTTGGACGCTTCTCGGTAGCCAGTACATCGCGCACTGCACTGTCTGTACACATGTCAATGTGTATTTGTGTGCGTGTGCGTGTGTAGATGCTTGCACAAATTTGCAGATAGCTACGTCCGCGTGGCGGCCCTGTGCTGTTAGGCACAGAGCTGCAACCTGTCTCCAACCTGAGCCCTAAACCCTAAACCCCTCTTCTCTGAGGTACCCCTCGAGGTCTCCATTACGATAAACTCCTGTCAGGTTTCTGTAACTTGTGCTGGACCCCGCCCGAGGCATCGCCTAGGCCGAGGCAGACTTTTGCAGAAGGACTGGGGCTTCAGGGTCTGAGGATGTGAAGGTTTGGGCTCAGAGTTTGAGGATGTTGAGTGGTCGAGAGTTTCAAGTTCAGGGCTTCGAGCTTTTGAGGGTTCGTTGGAGTTTTTGCATGTGGGATTTTGGTAGCTTGTAACGGTGGCTACCTCGGTTGCAAGCTCATTCTTCTGCCTCCAATGATGCTTCAGTCAGTTTCGGGCAGATTCAGATCCGCAACAGAGGCGGTAGACATGTTGCCCGGCAGTTTGGCGATCCTACGACCAAAAGCCCCAAGCCCAACCCTAACACAAAGCCTCAATCTAGACACCCTAGATGCAATGAGCTGTTACCACGAACCACCATATCCTAAATCTTACATCTGCGATCCAAAAGTACAACATGAGCAACCCGAAACACACTTCAATCCCTGAGCCCCATAGCCTGGGCGCCGAAACATAAGTACGCCAGATCCCAGAGATCGGTTTAGGAAAGCCCCAAACCATCCTTATATATGGATCTTAGTCTCTGGAAGCTGTTGAACCTCTAAGCCCACAAAGCCCGCAGAGGTCGCAAGCAGCAGTCTTACTGCCCAAGCCCTGAACTAAACCAGCTGCTAAACCCAACCCTCAACGCCAAACCCCTAGGGCTTTACTTGGAGGATCATGGGACTTAGTAAGTAGGGTTATAAGTACCTTAATCGGGGTTATAAGCAATTATAACCGTAGTTACCTTACTTGTAACCCCACTTACTAAGTCCCATGATCCTTTAAGTAGACCCTAAACCCTGAACCCTTATAGTACCCCTATAGATTCCCTTAAAGGGACCCCTTAAGGACCCCAATTACTAAGTCCCATGATCCTTTAAGTAGGGCCTTGAGGCGGCTTGTCGGAAGTGCCGAAAGCTCCCGAGCTTCGAAGCCCCGAAGCGAGGCCCAAAGAGACGCTAAAGGCTGGGCGCCAGCGAGGCGCTCGCCATGAGCTGGCGTGCGGAGTCCACGCCTGGCATGCTCGTTTAGCTTAGAGAGGAGCGTAGGATAGATAGCAGGGTTTGGATGGTTGAGGTATTGCGGGG
Organism: Symbiodinium sp. CCMP2592; assembly: GCA_905221615.1. Classification (NCBI taxonomy): domain Eukaryota; class Dinophyceae; order Suessiales; family Symbiodiniaceae; genus Symbiodinium; species Symbiodinium sp. CCMP2592. The sequence continues at coordinate 559,961 of CAJNDT010001224.1, read as the reverse complement.
GGTTTTTGGTGTTGGGGTGGAGAATTTAGGGGTAATTAGAGGGTCAGGAATACGAATGAGATTGTTACCAGTCAATGAAACACGAACACAAGCAGTCACATGAGGAACGGTGTAGTGTAACCGCTCCATGAATGAAGCGACTTTTCTGCAGGAGCACTCAACGGGAATAAACAAAAGTTGCCATTGTAATAAGAAAGGAACGTTGAATTCCAGGGTAGTGAGTGCAACTCGTTGAGCCGGAAATCACTGAACGATTAGAGTCCATGATTGAGTGTGCGCGCATACGCTCTGATCCACAGATCATGTCAGGCTGCAGGTTCAGTGGCCTTGTCTTTGGAGGTTCAGGTGAAGCATTGTTACTCTGTGTCTCATCCTTATTCTGATCCCGGCCAGGTATCAGAAGCAATCGGCTTTTGTGGAAGATGAAACTTGGATGCTCTTTAGAATGCTTTGTTGAAGCCCCTGCCCCTGTGAGAAGCGTGCCAGTCAGAGCTGGATGTTGGAATACCGAACTGAAACCACTGTAAACTAAGATATCATCAAGAAGCCAACAAGCTGGTTTGCCGAGCAGTTGGCACAAGAAATGCGCACATGTGACCCGTGCATGTGTGTGTATATATTTATATATATGTACATGCACATGTACATGTATGTGCGCATGATTATGTCTATGAACAGGTCGATGTGTATGTGTACATCTACATATGTATACATCCGCAAGTCTTTATCGGTGCGTGTGTGTGTGTGTGTGTGGGGTGTGTCTTCTTTCACCTCTGCAGGTGTTTTCTAGGCATGCATCCAAAGGCACATGCTAGATACACACAGAATGCACGCCTCTGTTACAGCCAAGGAGAAGGAGTACCTGAAGCTTGCCCGGGGCCTGGTTGCCGCAGTACAACTCCACGGTTCGGGTCAGGGTTTAGGCTTGATGTTTAAGCAGAACTATTCGGGGTTTGTGTTCAGGTTTTAGGATAGATGTTAAGGGTTTAAGTGAGAGCTCAGGGTTCAACTTCCCGATATTCGTCGCTTATTTGCCGCTGGCCGAAGCCCCCTTTTGGTGATAGAAATGAGCGTTGAGCAAACATGCATAGGATGACGCCCGGAAGGCCTGTCCCGTCATGCAAACTCTCCTGGACAGTGCTCTTGCTTTCCGTAATCCTCTTGAAGCCCGAAAGGCCAAGAAGCTCCGGGACATCTTGAAGTTGGAGGACGTGGCAGCCATGTTTCCACGGTCACCTGCGAGGGAGCCGGTGCCATCGTAGCCGGAGTGGGTGGCGGCGGCACAGAGACAGCAAAGGAATGTGCAGGTGTAGCCGGAGATGTGAAGGCAGGAGGGCATCGGCTGATTCACCGGTTGGGGTGGCAGCAGGCCCTTTGGTTTTGACGCTGCAGCAATGGAGTCCGCCATGCCTCGTCTCCGGATGCTGGCTCGGGTAGGCTTCCTCTCGTCAGTCACTGGAGTACATGTCCTTGATCTGGTCCGAGGAAGAGCTGTCACTGCTAGAAGGCCTAGAGTTACGCGATCGAGCTGGCTTGGTACAGGGGGTCGGTGCTTTCGAAGTTGTACAGCGAGAGCTCTTAGTGGAGTAGTAGTAGTAGTAGTAGTAGTAGTAGTAGTAGTAGTAGTAGTAGTAGTAGTAGTAGTAGTAGTAGTAGTGGTAGTAGTAATAGTAGTAGTAGTAGTAGTAGCAGTAGCAGTAGCAGTAGCAGTAGCAGTAGCAGTAGCAGTAGCCGCAGCAGCAGCAAGCAGCAAAGGCAGCAGTAGCACAGTGATGGTGATAGTAAACTGGAACACAACTCTCCTTCCAGGAAAAGGTTTCCACAGGCGAGAAGCTTGCACAGCCCCATGCTCAGCTGTCCGGGAGGGCATCGGTTTAGGTTGTCGCTGTAGTCTATGCATAAGGAAAACTACGCTGCAAATGATTCATGTTCGTGCACTCAGATCCAAGCTCACAGCTGTTCATGTTTCGAGCCATGTTTCACTCACCCCGAAACAGTAAGACGGTTCGGATCGGGTCCTCAGGGGTTTCGGAGTTTCGAATCGCTTTCGTCGACAAGGTCACAGGAGAGGCTGGCCATTCGAAATTGACCGAAGCCCCGCACAGGAGGTTGACCGCTGCTTTTGTTGAGGTTTATGCCAAAGGAGTGGCATTTTTGGGCTTGGAGTTGGGAGTGGTATCGCTGTTGCAGTCTAATGTTCATGTCTTATGATTCTGAGCACGTTGCTGTTCCTGATCCCGAGCAGGATTGGTATAGTAGGTTTTAGTGTGTCGATAGCCATCTGGATAGGAACGATGATGAGGATGGCGGTGAGAATGTCGGGGGTGGTGGTGATGTATCCCTCGACCTTAAACCGCCCCAACCCGGCGCAGTTCCTGCACCCCAATTCAAGCCTCTCAGAGCTCCAAGGAACCAGCAGGACAAGATAGCACAGAAGGATGGCCTGCTAAAGGAGGCAGCCCCTGTCAACGACCGTCCAGAAGTGTTTGGGATCGGTCAGACGGGGCGACCTCAGCTGTCGGGGTTGGGGATTGGGGATTCAATCTTGAGGCTGGGGATTGAAGGTCAGTCACCTCTAAACCTACTGTAGCTTCAGGTACATTCCTCAACTGAGGGCATGTGGAGTATATGGTTAGGGTTCTCATCTTGCAACAGCTTTCCAAGGGTTTGAGCACTGCGATGTAGACTCTTGCGTAGGTTTTAGAATCATTTGTGAGCTCTGATGTTCTTCGTTCAGGGCTGCCGTAGACACAAAGCATGCCACGATGACTGCGCAAGGAGAGAGAAGAGATTCAATTTCCAGTGCTCGAGTCCAATGTCTCGTCTTGATTGAAGAGGGGATGACACTCTTCCTCGAACTTGTGGTCTTGTCTCTGGTGGGTTGATATGATAAGTTTCAGGATTTGGGATCTACGCAGCGGTTTGCAGCAGCGGGATCCTGATGGCTTTGGATTGCGTTCTTTGTTTTGAAGAGGTTGCAAGAACATACATAGTGACATAGTGTCTACATATAGAGTTTCAAGCCGCCAGCTGCTCAAATCTTGATTAGTCATAGTCGCACTTCAGATTCCGAGCTCAATCACAGAGTACAGCAGCCATGGGGTTTGGTATCTGCCACCTCGCGAAGCTTTTCCAGAAAGCCCTGGATGTGGTTGAGGACATGACGAAGGGCTTGGTAGGCAAGCTCGCCGACAAATCCAGGAACTTCGGGGATGCTGCGATGACTTTCATGGGAGACTTCGTCGACGGGGTAAAATTTTTTGGATGCTCTTCGCGACCCCCGCTGGCTGATGAGCTCCGTCCTTCAGAGCTGGGCGGAATGTGAGGATGATCGCTTGGAGCCCGTTCAATGTGCGGTACGTTGAGATGTTGTTGAACCCTCAGCACCGAGTGCATCAAGACTTAACTACGGTAGTCCTGTGACGAGAATCTGTCTCGGAGGCTACCCGCAGGCTGAAAGTCGTGCGGTCAGTACCAATCGGCATCGTTTTTCCCGAGAGACATCTAGTGACCCAAGGCTGACCTATAGCATCCTCATTAGTTGAGGTGTCAGCCAAGGAGTGCTTCAGCGATGCGTAGGCATCCTGAAAGGATTGTGTTAGGCACCGGATCACCGTTGATCTTCATAACGCGCATCAGCTCGCCTGTTTGCTGGCAACTGCCCGCCTGAAGATGGCAAAGACATGCACCCATGCAAGGCTCTCTAAAAGTCTTGAACATGTAGTAAAACCAATTCCTATCCCAGCAGAACAGGAAGATCCAAACCTAAAAAACCTGCAAGTCTGCTTCTGCCCGAAAGCAAAATCGGAACACCGAATCCGTACTCCTGTAGCAAAGATAGGGAGTCTCATGAAGATGGTGAAAGATGGTGAGGTGCCATTGGAGCTTAACACAGACGCTGGAGTCCAGACCCGACAACCTGAAACTACAGCACGAAGCCGGAATCATACTGGTATTTATAGATTAGTGGTTTAGGGTTCAGGGTTTAGGGGTAGATGGATAGATAGATAGGCAATAGGTATATATATATATATATATATATATATATATATATATATCTATATCTATCTATATACAAGATACACACAACACGTAGAACCCTGTGTTTGGAGGTGACGGCCCTGGCAGGGAAGCTGCCGGGGGACTCCGACGTGCTGGGCAAGACGGAGGATTCCAAAAAGTGGACAAAGAGGTTAAGTTCAGGGCTTTGTTAGGGTTCGTTTAGGAAGTTGGAAGCTAAGGGTTTAGAGTCTTAGAGTCCAGTTTTGGTGTTAAGATGCTTGGGTTTTAGAGTCGTTGGAAGCGCCCAAGCCGTTGATTTTGTGCTTTTCCTATCAAGCTGCGACAAAGCTACAAAGCGACGGAGGATCTCCTGGAACAAAGTCACGTTCCCAGCAGAAGATCCTGATCTTCCCAATCCCCCCGTGCTTGGAAGGGCAGGGGACTTAGTAAGTAGGTGATAAGTAGAGTTATAAGTACCTTAAATGGAGATACCCCAATTATAACCCTACTTATAATCTACTTACCAAGTCCCCTGCCCCTCTAAGCAGACCCTAAATCCTAAACCCCATAGATCCCTTTAAGGAACCCTAAAGATCCCTTTAGGGAGCCCTTACTAAGAGCCCTTACCAAGTCCCCCTCTGCCCCTCCAAGTAGGCCCCAAGCCCAAGATCCCCCCAGGTCTAGTAAATTGTAACGATGCCCTGATCCTCAAACCTAGATCCTCCAACCCTAAACCCTAAATCCTAAACCCTAAGCCCTAAGCCCTAAACCCCCCAAAAAAAACCTTAAACCCTAAACCCTAAATCCTAAACCCCAAGCCCTAAACCCCCCAAAAAGAAACCTTAAACCCTAAACCCTAAATCCTAAACACCAAGCCCTAAACCCACCCAAAAAAGCCTTAAACCCTAAACCCTAAATCTTAAACCCGAAATAGTAAGCTCTGAACCAAATCCCAACCCTGAGCTCCTTTTTGGGCCGCGAAAGCCCTGGGTCCAAACTTCCACAGTCCTTTCGGTTTAGGGTTTAGGGTTTAGGGTTTGAGAAAAGGGCCTAAAGGCTACCAAAACTATTTTGGGGGTTCCATATTATAATGATAGCATAATGGGCAGAAAATCCTGTTCTAAATATTGAGGCCCCTATATTAGGGTTCAGGGTTCTGGGCTTCGGATTGAGGATTTACGGTTTAGGGTTTAGAGGTTCCAGCTCAGAAAGGACATTATGGCGCTGCTGCCGAAGGCCACGGTGCAAGGCATCGAACGGCGCCGGAAGCAGGAGATGCAGCGAAGCCGGTTAGGGTTTATGGGGCTTTTGTTAATCGTGTGTTAGGGTTTATGGGGCTTTTGTTAATGGTGTCGTGCCTGTGATGACAAGGATATCAATGAACCTCAAGCCGCCGGCAGCTGCAAGAGTTTGGTGCTGTGGCTAGGCTTCTTGCAAGCAGTTTCGGCTGAGGCCGCTTGCTATGAAGAAGACGGCGCTTGCTACTAGCTCAGTTCTAAAACCACATCTTCAAGCCCGAACTCGTGGGCAAGCCCGACCGGTCTTGTACAGCAGCAACCTGAAACTGTTCAAGCTAAACCTTATGACATCATGAGTAGAGCAGCCTTTCCATCCCCGCAGGAGCAGGAGCGGAGGTTGAACCGCGAGAAGAAGCAGGACTTGGGGTAGCTTCGGGTTTGGGGAAATCTAGGCCTGTAGGGCTTTCATTCTTTCATGTTCAGGCGCCAGCTGCTGCGCAGATGCTGCTTGATTCTCGGCAGTAGCTGTAAACAACAATCGCTAGACACCACAGCTGAACCCCACAACCAGCCAGCCGTTGCACTGAATTGTCTCAACTTTGTTTTGACATATCAACCGGCGCTTTTTGGAATCAGATCTTTAGATCGAAGCTGGGCAATTCCACTCGTCCGCGACTTGCTGGAGCTGTACTGGTATCATGAGCTCGGTATCTATGCAGAATCTCACCGTTCTCAGCCCGACTCCTACGTTTGCGTCGCGGCAGGCCATTTGAATCTTGCAACCCATGGGTTTGTAGCCGTGCTTCTGTGCTCGAATGCACACGATGATCGTTCTACGAATGCCCGAAATCCGCTCCAAACCCAGAAGGCTCCTAAACCCAGAAGGCTCCTAAACCCAGAAGGCTCCTAAACCCCCATACCCAATCAACCCCCAAAGCCTGAAGCCTCAAAACAGGAGGAAGAACGGCGAAAACCCGAGTTCATGTGCCGCCATGCAGGGTCCTCAAAGGGTTCTGACCTGCATCTTGCAGAGTTGAGGGAGTCAGTTCAACAGGAGCGTGAGGTTGTGTGTAGGGGGGGTCCTTTGAAGAACATTCGTGGACTTTCTTGGATGGTTGGCTACCGGTCGCGGTTTCAGCTGCATAGGGGCCCGCCCGCCTGTGCTCTGTTGCATTTCTCGCTTTTGTCGGCGTAACCCTCAATCTCAATCATCTATCGTGGTTTTAAGGTTCTAGGCCCCGCACCTTTGTAAGTAAGGAGACCCTCAGACACAGGATCACTGATTGAGAAGCTTCCTCATCCCGCACATGTACAGACGACTAGCTGCACCTCATGAGCCCCGACCATGCCAAACTCCAACCATGAACCCGCACTCCAGCGAACACCAAAGCGACAGAACCCTACACCGTAAAGCTTTCACCCTAAACCAAAGACCCTAAACCCTAAACCCTAAACCCTAAACCATAAACCCTAAACCCTAAAGTACCAAGCCTTCAAGACCAGCACCGTCAGGACCGGCCGATCCTGAGCGTTTGTCTCTCAGCGGACGGGAGGCCACGGGATGTGCTGATTTCTGAGACGGGAATCAGAACCCAAAGCAGACGCCTGAGACTGTACACCTTGTCTGGATCTGTTTTGAGAAGTGTTCTGATGAGGACCAGGCGTTAGAGCAATGTGATGCAGGAAAGAGTTCCGTTTACACAGTTTAACTTGTTCTGATAAGCCGAACGGCCTTCCCAAACACACTTTCAGGACAGAGATCACTACCTAAAGGATCCTGGGACTTAGTAAGTGGGGTTACAAGTAAGGTAACTACAGCTATAATTGCTTATAGCCCCAACTAAGGTACTTATAACCCTACTTACTAAGTCCCATGATCCTCCAAGTACCATGGCTGATTGTAGGATCGCGCAAGTGGCCATCTTCGCTCAAGAGACCCTGTCTGATATTTTGTTAGTGGCCGAACTTTTCACTTTCACTTCTGGCCAGGTACCTCTTCACCTGCTCCAAGGTGACCTGCTTGCAGCATCGGGTTTTCTAGGGTTGCAGGAAAAGGAGGCTGATTCAGGGTCGAGGGTTTCTGGGTTGAAGCAGCTAGAATCCCTTAAACCGAGAATCTAAACGATAAACCGCACCTTGCAGGACGGCTATCTCATCTGCTGGTCCATGGAGAACAAGCTGCTGAAGGCGCTTGTCACCTTCGCAGGCGGGAGATTGACTTTGCTGCCAGCCTTTGAGATAGTAGGTCACATCATACTCGTACCTGCAGATAAGGAACCTGGGCCCTGAGCCTTGTAAGTGTTGAACTCTTGGCCCAAAGCGCCAACTGCTGGGACCAAACGTAGACCTTGCTCTCAAAAACTGAAGCCTTCAATCCTCAAATCCTGAACCGAATTCTATGTTCTACACCCCAAGCCCTGTTCCCCCTCAACCCTGAACGCAGGGCACACCGGTGCCGTGTTCACCCTCGATGTGGCGGCAGTGCCACCCCTGGCTTTCCACAGCTCATTATGCAGGGTTTGGCTTTGTCCCTTGTTGCTCTGATGATCATGCCGCATTTTGCCTATGCTTCTTGTCAGGATTCTGTGATGGTGGTGATGCTGACGATGATGCCAATGGTTGTGATTTTGATTGTGGTGGTGGTGGTGGTGGTGGTGGTGGTCATGACGATAGTCAGAATATTCGGAGAGATTGTGATGATGGTAATTGCTAATCCTGGCTGCTACCAGTTCGACGGATTCGGAGCTTTTCCAAAACCCCCGAAGAACTTGAGAGTTGACGTTCTCGTCGTATGTGAGCTGCGGGCTATGTGCCATTGCTACAACTCAGCGGACCCGGGCGCTTTTGTGGAGTGCTTCAGGCCTGTTTATTGACCCAAACACCGGAGCCGCTGTACTGTGTCATGGAATCCGTCTCCTCTCAGGCGCTAGCTTCCATCCACCTAGCATGGTAGCCTCTTTTATAAAGCTCAAAAGCAGCACAGGGCTTCCAACCCTGCTGTCCCTCCCAGACCTGAAAGGCATCTGTTTGCTTTTGGAGCTTCGGGTTTCATGTGCTAGTTGAGGGGGTTTCGAGAGGCGTGCGCTGCGCGCCTTTTGAGACCCCACAAAAGACTCAAAAGACTGCGAGGTTATGGCTACCCTGAACCCTACACCCGTAAACCCTAGACCCTAGGAGCCCAAACAAGGCCTGTCTTTTAGATCAGCCCCCTACCCAGAGAGCCCAATACCCCTTAATTAAGGAATATACCTTAAATCATTAGGGGCTTAATATTATGATTTAAGCTATATTCCTTAATTAAGGGGTCTGGGTATAGCTCGAGACTCCAGGCGCCCTCGCTGCTCATGAGTGGCTCTGCGGATGGACAGGTGAAGTTCTGGGAGGCGCCTTCGGCAAGCCGTGGGGCTTTAGATGTTGCTTGACAAGGGTGTATACGACGGTGATAATCTGATATAGCAGCTTGTACGAGTCCTTAAGGGCTTTTCTGTAGAGGTTCATATAGTTTGTGTGCTATTGGGAGTGACGTTCTCTCTGGCGCTTATGGAGTTCAAGAGTCGGAAGCCTGACTCGAGCGCCGTGCTTGTACAACGTACCACTAAGCCTTAAAGCCCAAGTATCCATACTGCATAGCCTTGCAAGGAAGTTAGGACGTTGAGCAAACAAGGTTTATCGGTCCGTAAGTCGTAAGCTCAAGCACTCGAGGCCTTAGCTTTACGACTCGCTTGACAGTTGACGACAGATGACAGCGCCGGTAGGCCGCAAGATGTAACAGTAAAAGAAATGAATACTCAAAACGGTAATGACGATACTAACAATCCTGCTGCTACTGCTGGTACTGCTGCTGCTACTACTACGACTACTACTACTACTACTGCTGCTGCTGCTGCTACTACTACTACTACTACTGCTACTACTACTACTACTACTACTACTACTACTACTACTACTACTACTACTACTACTACTACTACTACTACTACTACTACTACTACTACTACTAAGTTACTACTACTACTACTCCTGCTGCTGCTGCCGCTGCTGCTGCAGCTGCTGCTACTGGTGTACCATGGAAACCCTTTAGATGACCCATGGCTCCAAACCCAAGCTGAGGCTGGGTTTTGACATAAGTCAGGCGGTCAGAATCCGGGTATACAGTTCATAATATGCTTCTTTTCGTTATGGCAACTCAAACCAAGTGCCTTAACACGAGCCCACTTTAAAATGTCTTGCCAGGGGAATCCGGACAAGCTGCAGCACTTCACTGTGGTGTCTCCGAAAACCTCGCTTGACCACGGAGGTCGAGTGAGGCAGGCTTTCATGGGTTTAGGGTTCAGGGTCTTGGTCTGGGTTTTGGGGTTCAGAGTCTTGGTCTGGGGTTTAGGGTTTAGGGTTTGGGGTTGACATTCGAAGCCAGAGTCTGCTTTTTTGAAGGACTCAGAAGCTGATGTTCCGTAGTTCTGCCTGCAGTAACAGGCTAGATACCTAACATGCTAGTCTGTCGTTCTGCGATTCTTGCTCTGATCTGCTTCAAACTTCGCGCATGTTGTTTCTAGCGTGTTGACTTCATCGCCCTCCTCCTCCTCCTCCTCCTCCTTCGCCGCGGTGCCTCCTTCGGCTCATCCTTGCCATCACTGTCACAACATCATCGCCCGCAGCATCGACATTTGCACAATCATCATCACTTCCTCATGGCCACCACCAGCTTTACGGTGTTCACTATACGATGCTACTCGATTACTACCACATCCAAGCGACGAGTCCTGGTTATCGTCGCTTGGGGCTTCAGGGCTTCTGGCCCCCTCACGGCGTCGGCTAGGAATTTCTGATTGTGAGCAGCCTTCCCAAAGGATCCTCGTGTTGGTTACAGACGTCTCCCTTGCTGTCTCTTGTGAGCTTGGGTTGACTTAAGGGGCTCCTGCTTTCGACCGTTTTCGTGTTTGGGTTTCGGAAGTGAGCTGGCAAGCCGAAGCCTGGCTACTGTGAACCCTACAACTGGATCTGTACTGCTGTACGACATGTATTGGAAAGTCGCTTTCATGGGTTTGGGGTATCGAGTTTTAGAGGTGGGAAGTGCGACAGCATAGCATCTTGTGGCTTTCGGAAGCTTTGGGGCCTCCTGCTAGTTCATGGTCCATGGTCTTGAATAGTGGGCTCAGGCTCGAGAGCTTGCCACGTGGGTCACTGGGAACCAGGGTTGGTTTCGAGTTTGCAGATATGGTTCGAGACGTGAAGGATAGAACAGGGTTCAACTCAGCACCTGACACTTGTGTGAGTGTGCAGGGTGCTCAGATGGTGCCCGTTCGATGAGGCCGGTCCGGGTGCGAGCAGTGTCGAGATTGGTGATACAGCCTTTGCGAAGTGCTGCTATCGTCGCGAATTCTACCCAGCCTCCCCAGTCACCCGCGCAGCCTGCCAGCCAGCCACCCTTGCATCCACTCATCGTTGTCCACATTCTGCAGTTGAGCCCTATCTATCTATCTATTCGCCGGAAGCCGGTAGCTAAGAGAGCAGAAGGGGTAAGTGACAGGCCAAGCCTTTCCATTCGATTCTTTTGGCCTCCTGCTGGCAAGGACGGAGCAGCTGCAGGGGGCGGATATGCCGGTGTGCTGGGCTCAGACCTATGCTGTGGTAGGCCACAAACAAGGGACGATTAGATTCTACATACATGCATGCTAGCTAGCCCCTAAACACAACCCCGGGTACATGAGACTCTTCGTGCGGATGGATAAGGGGTGCCAAACAAAAAAACCTAAATCCAACTCCCCAATGCCAGACCCTACCTGAACCGTAAACCCGAATACTAATATCTGACTAAACCCTAAGACCTAAACCGTAAACCCTAAGCCTTCCAGCCCCTAAACCCTATGCCTTCCACCCCCTAAACCCTAAGCCCTGAACCCCCCAAAACCGTAAGCCCTGAACCCCAAGACCCTAAGCCCCAAACCCCCCAAAACCCTAAGCCCTGAAGCCCCTGACACTCTAAATCCATCAGAGCCCTGAGGCCGCCCCGTCGGGAGGCCGCCGTTTCGCGTCGGCGTCGGAAAAGCTCGGGTGAGCGCCTCAGAAGAGAGGGACTCAGGGCTTCGGGTTTAGGGATTGAGGCCTGGGGGCTTTGGGGTTGAGGGGTTAGGGGGCTTTAGGGTTAGGGATTTAGGGTTTTGGGCTTAAGGGTTTGGGGTTGAGGGTTTATGCAGTCCCTTGGACAGTCTCGAAGCAACCACGTGGAGACTAGAGTGCGGAATCATTACAGGTGGCGTCAGTCAACGATTCTGTCTGTGGAATCGCCTTGGCATTGCGAAGACCTGCTGCGGGTATGAGGGTTTAGGGCTTTAGGGTTTGGGGCTTAGGGCGGTTGTGGTTACTCTTGCAAGATTCGGGAGGTGCAGGGTTGTACTGGCTTGCCTTACCGATCTTGCGACCATAATTTCTACTGCCATTGATGCTCTCTGCTGTTGCTTGCTCCTTAGCTGCTCTGCCGCAGCCGCTACGGGTTTCGTCCTTCTCCTGTGAAGGGACTGAGGCTGAGGGGTTCAAGCGCTGATGCCTTGCCGAATGAGGGTAACTTAGAGGAGCCAGTGAGCTTCCTCTTCGAGGAGGAGTGGAGTACATCATAGGCATGTTGGCTAGCTATCGACGAACCTGCGCGTTGCCATGGCTGCACAACTCTCTCCCCAGACTTTTGCGACACTTGCAACATCGATTTTGCAACGGGGTCCCAAGCCCTAAGTCCTAAGCCCGAAAACCCTAAAACCTAAACCCCTAAACGAAAAGCCTGAAACCTTAAACCACCCTAAACCCCCAAACCCCAAGCCCTAAAACCTAAATGCCAAGCCATAAAGCAACCCTGAGCCCTGAAGTTTCGAGGCGCAGACCCGGTGAATCCTGAAGCTGTGTCTCAAAACCCCTAAACCCTAAAGGCCCTAGCAGGGAGGAAAAGGGCCATCAACAAAAAAGGCCCTAAACGCTTACAGGAATGGATGCTGTAGGGTGGGGCCTGAAGAATGATGAGCAATGCTTCGAACGGTCCTTGGATGTGTTTCTTATTCTTATATCATTCCTTAGGGTTCCTTTATGTAACTGGTATTCCTGAGCCTTTATGTAACCGGTATTCCTGACAGTTCCTGAATAGAACTGTAGAAGCACAGACCCCAAAACCCCACTTGCTTGCACTTCGGAGCCCCAGAGCCAGAGTAGCGACAGGAGATCATCTGACCACACATTAACCCTAAACCCTAAACCCCTAAACCCCTAAACCCCTAAACCCCTAAACCCCTAAACCCCAAAACCCCTAAACCCCTAAACCCCTAAACCCCTAAACCCTAAACCCTAAACCCCTAAACCCTGAACCCTAACCTAAACCCTAAAGCCCTAAACCCGCAACCCTTGAAAGTATGGAGCCCAAACCCTAAACCCCCGAAAGCTGACCCCGAGCCTCCAGAAGCCCAGAGCCGGTAACACGATGGGAAGTAGCTCGAACCCAGAGACTCCAATATCCCTTAATTAAGGAATATTCCTTAAATCATAGTAGGGATCCTACTGCAATTTAAGGCTTATTCCTTAATTGAGGGATATTGGAGTCTCTGGGAACAGAGCGATGTGCTAAGGTCCAAGCCTGCCCTCATCGCCGTTTGGCATGCGAGTGCGGCAGGCACTGCGAAGCTTCTCTTCGAGATCAAGGAGTGTTCTCAGGGCTTGGGGTTTTAGATCAATTGAGTTTAGGTTTCAGGTTTTAGGTTTAAGGTTCGGTTGGAGTGAGTATCAGTGATCGCGCACAAGACAAGCAGTCTGCCATATCAACGAGAGAGCGACAACAATGCTGGCAATATTAGGGACGTTGGGTCTAGTGATATTGGTGATGCGCAGAGTCAGCAAAACGCTAGCTGTATCGGTGCCGGCATCGGCACCTGTGTCATCATTGTCGCCACTACCATCAGCAGCAGCACCACCCTCAAGCCCAATACCTGGGTGGTTCAGAAAACATGGGACTGCCCATAAAGGCGTCGGGAAGAGATCCTGATTTCAGAGCGCCTGAATTTGGGACCCTGATTCAAGAACACCCAGTTCGGGTTTCGTCAGCCCTGACGGATTCCCCACAGCCTGTTATTTCATATAACATAAGAACATAATCATAATCTAACAGCAGCTACCATAAGATTACATTATATAATCCATAACAGAACATAAGATAACATAGTACAGCATAATATCACATAGTAAGTTATGATATAACCTAATATAACAACATATAACAAAATATAACAGGATATGACATAACAGAACTTAATATGACATAGTTTTAATATGTAATTTCGAAAAGTATATAATCGCCCGGGCCCGAGACCCCAAGCCCTATCTCGTGTCTCCATCTCCAAAGGCAAGGCCCAGACCAGGCCGTAACTCCGCACTCCTAGACCTTCAGCCCGAAATCGTGAACCCCCGCTCCTAAATCCTTGTACCCTAAACTGTAAACCCTAACCCTAAACCCTAAACCTCTAAACCCTAAACCCTGCACCCTAAACCTTACATGGGGCGTGGGGGGGTACAATTTTGGTTGCGGAGGGGAGGAGTTTTACACCTCTGCTTTTTGCTAGGACCTGCCGGGCAAAGCCAACGATCTGCAGTGGGGTGGAGGAGCCAAGCTGTCGGAATCCCAGATGTTGTTGCAGGTGTGGGTCATTTGCTCTTTCGCCGATGGAAATTTTGCCAGCGCACGGCGAGCCGAGGAAGCTGTTCTCAGCACACGACAATGGCCGCGACCCCATGTTTCTGTTTCAAGGGCCAGGATTTCAAGGTTAGGTGTCTGAGTGCAATTGCCCTTCCAAGCTAGACGCGATCGTCAGCAGGAGGGCATGCACGGTAAGATCGCAAAACTATCAGTAGCAGGAACCATGGAATCGAAGAATTACGAAGGAGCAGCACCTGCAGCTAGAGCAAAAGCGACAGCATTTCCTGCAACTGCCATCGAGCCGGGAATGGCATTCTCTTCAAGGGCACCTGTTACGATTGATGTAGTGCAGAATAAAGAATATACCATACTTCCCAAAGCCTCAGGTCCTTAAGGTAATGGCTGCAAGCCACTTACAAATCTGTTTTCAACTTTACGGCTTCAGATGGAAATTCGGAGGATTATTCATAATAGTAATAAAAGTAAGAATAGTAGTAATCGTCGAGCATGCGAGACCTTGAGCTGCGAATCCTATTTCGGAGGCCTCATACACGAAGTATCATGCGGAATCCTAGTGCCCAACTCCTGAGCTTCCGCGGCTCAACCTCCCAACCCGAGAGCTGTTCGTCACAACTACGGTTGATGATATAAATCCTGCATTACCCATAATAAGGAATGTACCATTATTCCCATAGTCTATGGTCCTTAAGGTCATGCAGGATTTATATCATCAATCCTGAGCCCTAAACCCTGTAGATCCCTTATAGGAGCCCCTTAAAGGCACCCTTATAGATCCATTTATATCATCAACCGTAGGATACGTTGGCGTTTGGAGTGGCGAGGCTGCAGGCCGGGCCCTTCATTTGCATTCTGCATGAAAGTTGTCGAGTAGGTAACCTTTAACCTTTTTTGGGTAGTATAGTCCCTATATAATCCCAATATAACCAAAAAGGCTAACCTTTAGTTCCCCATGGTACCCGACAAGTAGGCTACTGAGGTCTTGAAGTGTTCCGTTAGGTATTCACGGTTCGGAAAGGGTTCTGCGTACTATTCTAGTACACCCGGAACCCTTCCTGTCCGAAAGTCCTTTGTCTGACCCCCCCCCTGACTAATCGTCCTACGAACCCGAGCTCCAACATCAACAGACCGATGCGTCGGATCGTTCCGTCGGAAACCCCCTCCACGGTACGCCAAAGGCTGTAAAGTCTTCAATATTCGCACAATCGGGTTGTGCACACCAGAAGTTTGGCTAGAGGTCACATCTACTCAGATGTATTTATGCTGCATCGGGTCCAACAAATGACAAATGTATCTTGTCTTTGTTGCTCGAGGATACACGTGAAATTGCGGATTACCTATGCAATAAGGGCTTCAAAGCTTACGTGGACTGCTTGCAAAGCTCCAGGATGTGGGTTGAGGTGTGTAAGTACCAGCTGTCACGGGTTCAATGCGTAGATGTCGGCTTCAGAAGCACTTCCCTTGAACATAACATGACATAGAATTTTTGCGACGAACGGTGGTGGCTTATCCTTGCGACCATTCAAGGCAAAAGTGGTTACAGGAAGATGTTCTCTGCGCAGGGTATGCCTCCTTGCATTGAAGACCTTGACGGATGACGTGCTCATTTTGGGAAGCCGATCTTTTCTCGGAACTGGCTAAGCTTACGCCATGAAGTGAAGGACTTAGCTTTCAGTCTAGCTCAACGGGATAGTGTAGGGTGTGTCAGTTTTCATGGTTCAGCTTCACATGCTTAACTCCAGTCCAGACGAAACCTCACGACCTTCATCGTCCTCATCATGCTCAGCAGCGTTGCCTGCACGGTCCTTTTTCTTGACTCGTCACGCTCCTATCGGCGTTGTCCCCACGGTGACCTATGTTCATGCGCCTATTACACGTGCAAAGGAGTGAACATCGAAGCCCTAACCAGGACCAGGAGGGTAAATCGATCCTAAGCCCAGCCGCCATGAACCCTGCATATGAGATGAGGCAGGAATCATGGCCATCCTTTATCCTTCACGAACACCCAAAGCCTTGACAAGGGCCTTTGAACAGCCCTCCTTCTTAGTCCTAACTTCGGCCGCCCCTGCCCGCTACGCCCCAAACCAGAACCAGGACCGCCGATGAAGACCATCAGGCTCCACAGCGGCCCAGTCTCTTCGCTGACGCTCACGAACGACCGATCCACTCTGGCGCGCCCTCCTCCCCCCGCCTTTCCTGCGGTTCCAGGGTTTGGCACGCAATATAGAGGCCTTTTGCGGGGGTTTCCTTCTTATAAGTATAGTAAATGGGCACCGAAACCCCATTCTAATTGGTAAGGCCCCAAAAAGTACGGTTTATGCTTCGGTGTTTGGGTTTTTTTAAGGAGGCTTTGGGGGTTCCGGGCAGGGATGAGGCTTCGGGACTCTAAGCTTTTGAAGGCGCTTATTAATTCTTCGTGGCTTGTGGAGAGAAGTATGCAGGCTCTAGCAAGATATCTTCAATTGACCATGCCAACTCTTTGAGGGCAGGCAGGTGTGCAAGATTCGTGGAACATAGAACTGACCCGTTTTATAGAAACACTATCCATGGTCGTGAGACCCTCATGAGGAGAACGAACCGAGGACCCAGAGGAAATGACGTGCAACAGACCGAGCCCTGAAGCCTCTGCCAGTTTCCGTTGTGAGCCGCTACGTTCCGTTAAGTGCCTGTTGTTGCGATTGCTTGGTTTTTTGTCATCGTTCTTTTGCTTTTGTGGTCGTCATCGTCGTGTTTGTAGTGATGGTAGTGGGAGTGGTGATGTAGCTGGTGCTGGTCGTAGTGATGGTGGTGGTGATCGGAGTCGTAGCAGGGATAGTATTGCCAGGCACAGCAGGAGGAGTAGTACTGGATGCTATATTACAGGCACTGGTGACTACGGCATTGCTTTTCGCATTCCGGTCGTTGTGGTAGCAGGAGCAGTGGGAGTTGTAGCAATAAGACCAGAACTAGCAATGCCACGTGTCGTAGTCGTAGCAGGCAGTGGCGCTAGGAGTATGTGGAAGTGCTGGTAGTCGGGTGGTCATCCTAATCAGAAAGCAACTACCAGACGAAGCAGCTTTTCTTGTGGCATTGTGGCTGTCATTCCCAGCTTGTTGCTTTCGCTGCTGCCGCTGCTGGAGCCTAAAGCCACAATCTTGAAACCTAAACCCTAAGTCCTTAACCCAAGATTGACGTTCCTGGCCAGATCACCGCATCGCACGACAAGACGTCAAAGGCGGCCCCGTCCTCATAGGGTTGGGGGGTCAGGAGCCTTTTCGGATTCAGGGCATCGGGTAGGCCCAAAACGACCATGGACCGGCGGATCCGAAATCTGAGGGGCCTTTGACGCTGAGCGTTTTCCAAGCTCCAATGTTCACCGGAAGTCGTAGCCGTAAGCGTCAAACCAGCAGCACGCAACGTGGAAATCCTGAAGGTGAAAGCCGCAAGTCTCGAGACAAGGCCATCAAATTTCCCCAGCCTCCGTCACGACCTAGACCACAGGCCCTGAAGCTTTGATTTCCATGTCCTAAAAGCTTAAATTGTAAGCACATCCTGGAAACCTTGTTTCGATTCCTGCCCGAACCGAGGTGGATGTTTCGCAGCCAGGCACGGAGACGTTGGCAAGCTTCGAGGCTGGCCCACTCATCACTAGACTTCATTTTTCCGCTATAGCAGTACAACTAACGAGTGACGTGGTGAATATCAGTGCTGCATGAACCCTCACGATTTCTGGGGGTGCTACCACGGCGAAGATGGTGAAGATGGCAAGGAACACAACTCTTGAAACATTCACTATGACAGTGCTGCTGCTTGCCAACTGATTGAATATTGTTGTTGCTGGTTCTCTTGGTGCTACTACCAGTTGTATCTTTGTCAATTTGTTTGGTAGTGGTTGCTAATCATCAGCACCACCCGCGCTGCCTGCCATACTGATGACGACTGCCTAATCGCTGCTGCCACTACGCTGCTACTGTTACTACGACGACTACTGCTACTAGTCTGCGGTACTCCTGCTGCTGCTACTATATACTACCACCACTACTACCACTACTAGTTCTGCCAGTCCTACTCCTGCTCCTACTGCTTCTGCTACTGCCACTACTAGTTCTGCTAGTTCCGACTGCTTCTGCTACTTCTGTTGCTACTGCCACTTCTACCGCCGTGGCGACTGCCACGATATTGCTACCGCTACTGACTTGTACTGCTACTGCAGTTGCTACTGCTGCTGCTATCGTTGTTGCCCTTGCTTCTGCTACTGCTACTGCTGCTGATGCTACCAGTTTTACTACCGCTAATGCTGCTGCTGCTGCTGCTGGCCGCGAACTATTTTCATTGTCATGGTGCGGGTGCCATCATCAGCATCAGCACCATCCCCAGTGGCGCAGTGTATCGTCACGATAGCCAGCTTCATGAGTGCAAGTGTCGTCGTCATCCTCAGCATCATAGTCATGACGTTTATCGCTGCTGTCAGCATCGTCATCGCAGTCAGTGTCAGCACAGCCAGAGCCTACATGTTATAGTGGATCTCTCGGAGAGTTCTGGGCTCTTGGGCTCACTTTCTGAATGCATGCAGTCCGACCGGCCCCTCAATGCCGTTGCCGCCAGGAGCTCGTGCAACTAGGTTCCTGGGGTGCTTGTTATTCTGGGTTTCGGAGGTGGTTATGGCCTCAGTTACTGTAGTAGTTGTTGATGCAGCTTTGTGTGGTTGCGTTTATGGTTGACCTTGGTGTTCTTCTGACTGTGCCAGCAAGGCTGCTTTGGCAGTTATGACCATAGTGCTCTCGATGCCATTAACGGGGTTGCCTGTCATGTCTATGGTGATGAGACTGGCCAAGCCGATGGGGTAACAGCGATGGCTACTTTGACGGCGGTGATGTCGTGTTGGCTGCTGCTCTAGTTTTTGCTGTTGTTGTGATTGCTGCTGCTGTTGTTGTGGTTGTGGTTGCTGTTGCTGCTGTCGTTGCTGTTGTGGTTATGGTTGTGGTTGTAGTTTTGGTTGCGGCTGTGGCCGTGGATCTTCTTCTTGCTGCTGCTGCTGGTGTTGTTGTTTTTGTTGACGAAGCTGGTGACAGTTGCCCTGGCATGCCAGGGCATGATGATGCTGGTGATTTGTGGTCGTGGCGCAACTGAGTTAGATTGTGATACCTTGCACATATTGCGACTTGCAGATCAAGCACCTGTCATCTTGCGCATACGGTACGACTGTGTGGTATTGAAGCACAATACACATGGCTTTTGATTTCATCAAAATGAGGATTTCGGTGATGGTTATGGCGTGAACTAGTTTCGGGCGTCATGCTGCTGCTGTTGTTGATGATGCTGATGCTGGTGACAACATCCTTAACTACCCCACAGCAAAACCAGCAGCAACAACAAGAACCAACAACGACAGCACCACCCCCAACGACAACACCTTAAGAGTAGCACCAACAGCAACAACAACAGCAGCAACATCGACAGCAGCAGCAACAAAACCTCAACAACAACAGCAACAGCAACAACCAACAACTTTCCGTGACAATTTCATGAGCAAGAGCAGCAGCAGCGGCAACGGCAACAGCAACGGCAACGGTAACGGCAACAGCAACGGCAACAGCAACAGCAGCAGCAACAGCAGCAGCAGCAGCAGCGGCAGCAGCAGCATCAGCAACCGCAACGGCAACGGCAAGCGCAACAGCAAAAGCCAAAGCACCAGCAGCAGCAGCACCACCACCACATTACCGGCACCAACAACAACAGTAACGGCAACAGCAGCAACAACAGCAACAACGGCATTAGCAGCAACGACAGTAACAAAAGCAACCACAGCAACAACGGCATCAGCAACAGCAGCAACAAACGCATCAGCATCAATATCAACATCGACACTGGCACTGACATCAACATCAGCAACAGGAACAGCAACGCCAGCAGCAGCAGCAACAACAAAGCCATAACAAAAGCAATGGCATGAACGAAACAAGAGCAATAAGAACAACAGTAACAAGAGCAATATCAATAACAACAACGAGACTAATACTAGCCACTATCACTCTATCACTACCAAGACCAGTACCACA